>QLPG01053102.1:0-13582 GCA_003314385.1 Gomphus sp. MG54 | reverse complement strand
TTCCTTTGTTTCCTTCTGCTCGCTCTCTCCTGTTATCTACTCTTGACACCACTTGATCTTAGCTCTAATTCTATTCGAACTTCCACAAATTCATCTGCTACACAATCACTGCCTGCTATTTCTCCCTCTACATTTTTCTCTCTGCCATCAAACCTACCCACTTTGATATTAGTCGGACCATATGATCTGTTTTACTCTATTGAGATGATCATTGGTTTTTTTGTATGGCTCTCTTTCCCTCTCCTCGGTCCTTGACATCACTTGACTCAGCTCTGCTTGTGGTGTTATGGCTCTTCTTAATTGTGCTTTTGGTGGCGAGCTGTGATTTTTCATATTCTTTCGTTTCTGCTGGATCTTCTCTCCTTGTTTGATTTTTTTTCTGCTCCGCTTGTCTTGTCTGCTACTGACACCACTTTGGTTCTATTATCAACCACATAGACCCGTAGACCTTTTTGCTACTCTGTTTTTGCGTAGTTGGGGTGAGCGTTAGCTTCTTATCTGCTCCCTCCGTCCTCTCATCTGATCTTGACGATCGTATTTGTCTTGTTAAAGTGAGTCTCTCTGCTCTTGATTTGCACAGTCGCTAAACTCTCTTACAGCGTGAAATATACCTCACGACGGCATCGTAAAATTCCAACGAAGAAGTTGGGTCACAATATTCTGAATCACCAAGTGCACGAGGGTGAGGTGCGAAGAGCGACCAAAACCCTTACAGGTTCACTCTCCCATATTACTCGCGGATGCCTGTTCCTCCCATCTAAAAAAGGTACGTCTAGACATTCTGGGTATTAGTATAAGCGTTGATACCTTTACAGAGGGAATGTTATGTGTCGCGATCCTCATTTTCCTTTCATTCAAGAACCACGTCTCAAGCATCTATCTCCCTATGTTTCTCATCCTGCTCGAAGTTGGAACCGCTACCTGCTTTCACCTGGGAACATTCCTCATTTAACTTTGTGCACTTTGCTAAAAGAGGCACTGCTGTGTTTCCTCCCTAATTTCTGGGTGCTTTTTCTCACTTGTCCCATTTACCCTGGGCTTAACATCCTCGATTGTTCCAAACAGATTGTTTCTTAGGCTTCACTTGCTCTTCTCGTCTTTGATCGCCAATTACTCTCCCACTCCAACCATTTGTGATCATTTCCTCTCTCCTATCAAAATGCTTTGACTCTTCAATTTCCCCTTTTCATTCCCACTCTGACCCTTGTCCTCCGTTCCTTACCATCCATCGCATCCATCAAGACCAGGGAAGCCTGGGACACTCTGTCGCATCGCATGTACGGATGTAAATATCGCGTGGGCCTTCCAGCGAGCAACTCCTCCCATACGCCTGGTATCCTTATGTACTGCAAACCAGCGTAAGCGCACAAGGATCGTTTGCGGTTGTTGTTGGTTATCGGGGATTGGGGTTCTGATGCCGCTTCGGAAAGCTGTGCGTCTGCGAGTACATCAACTCTCATTCACACCTACCATCCCTCCGCAACTTAACTTGTGGAAAAGACATCGAGGCACTCTATTTCAGCTCACGCTCGACTGATGACGTCACCATCCATTCACACTACCCTTTCCAATGTGAACCTGAGTACGTCTCTTTGTCCAATGTTGAAAATCCAAGAGCCCCGCGTTAATCCACATGTGTTGTGCCAGGTGCTGGAGGGAATCTCACTTTTCACAGTGTCATCAACCACAACAGGACTATTGGTAAGTGTGACTATCCAAACCTCGTAATGCCGTATTTGTCTTGATACTTACCAACCCTCTGTTGACATTTCTTGCAGATGAACGTCGGCAGAAGATATATGGTTGGCTGGCAGCTCCTGACCAACGGTTAAAGCATGCCAGTGCTCGGAGGGAGAGACGAGAAACAACGGGGCTGTGGTTTGTGCATGGAGATCACTTCGAGGACTGGAAAATGAGGAACAACTCGTTCCTATGGCTTCATGGAATACGTACGTTTTTTAGCGTTTCCCTGAGATAATTTTTTTCAGCTTACTGATGCAGCTGGCGCCGGGAAAACTATCCTATGGCGAGTAGAGTGCGTTTATAGTGAATTATGCTAACACGTCGGCGATTCAGCTCTACAATCATTGAGAATATTTCCTATTATTGCAAGCAACGTCCGTTGCTTGCCCATGCATATGTCTATTTCGAATTCCACGCAAAGGATATAGATACTTGTGTAGTTCTCAGAACTATCATCAAACAGATTTCATCTCATTTCACTAGCACCCCTAATGACCTATCAAAATTATTCTCCCAGAACGAGGAGGGGCGCCGTTCCCCCACACCAGAAGAGTTGATTTCAACCCTAGAATCCATCATCCGCAGCTTTGACCATGTGTTTCTGGTTTTTGATGCCCTCGACGAATGCCATGATCGTCGTGGTTTCCTGAAACTTCTGAAAACATTCCACAGCTGGGGGATCAGCACATTACACCTACTAGTAACTAGTCGCCAGGAATATGATATCTCTAGAGGGCTAAAGGACATAGTTTCACACCAGGTGACAATGGACACAAGTTCTGTTGACGAGGACATTCGGCTGCACGTGACCAAAACATTGGATCATGATGACGAGTTCCAGGTGTACTCTGAAGAGGACAAGGAATGGGTCGAGACCGTTTTGATCGAGGGTGCGCATGGAATGTAATGCGGTCCATCCACCAATTTGCAATCTTTTACTGACATCACTGAAAGGTTCCGATGGATTAGTTGTCAGCTGGACGTGCTTCGAAGGTGCCGTTCTCTAGCCCAGCTAAAGAAAGCTGTCAAATCCCTCCCGAAGACCCTTCACGAGACCTATGACCGGATTCTGTTGAATATCGATGAAGAAGATAGGAAATATGCTGTCCGGTTGCTGCAATGGCTTTCTTTTTCCGTTATGCCCATATCACCGAGAGAGGGTATCGAAGTGCTCGCCACAGATCCTGACGCGGAAGATGGGGTTCTATTTGACCCGGATCGACGACCGTTTGACCCTCACCAAATTGTAGATATATGCTCCAGTTTGGTGGCTATTACTGAGGAATCAGATGACGAGGAAGATTCTAGAATAGACTCTGGCAGGAACCTTGACTGGTACTGGACTCGCATCACTGACCGCCGTGCCATACTCAAACTCGCTCATTTTTCTGTCCGAGAATATCTGATCTCAGACTACCTCCGCCAACAAAACGCCAATCTGTCATTCTATTCGTTCAACCAGAAAATGGCCCACACGACGATTGCTAAGACATGTCTTGCGTACCTGCTGCGATTCACGCAGCCTGGATCTACATACCCACTGAAAACACATCCACTCTGTCAATATGCAGCGCAGAACTGGATGAGCCATGCTCGGGCAGATGATGGCGACTCGGATGCTCTGCATCGACTAATAATGGAGCTTTTGCAATCCCAGGATGCCGTATATGCCAACTGGCTGACGATTTATAATCCGGATAGACACGGTGTGAGATGCGCTCCTCTTTATTACACGTCCTTGGATGGATTGAGAACAGCAACCGAAACTCTCTTGGGGGGTGGTTCGGATGTGAATAGAAGTGAAAGCGGTTCAACATTTGGCCGGGCACTGCATGCGGCATCGTTCAATGGTCACGAGGACATCATCCAGCTGTTGATAAAGTTTGGAGCGGACGTGAACCTTCCAGGAGGATGCTATGGCAGAGCACTGCAGGTCGCGTCGGGCAATGGGCATGAGAGCATCGTTCGCTTGCTGCTCGAAAATTCAGCAGATGTGAATGCAAACGAAGGGTTTTGGGGCACTGCACTCCAACAGGCTTCAGAAAAGGGCGATGAGAGGATTGCTTGCTTGCTTCTGGAGCATGGTGCATGTGTGGACATGCAGGGGGGACATTATGACACTGCACTGCAGGCAGCGTCCAGGGGCGGTCACGAAAGCATTGTACGTTTGTTGATAGATCGAGGAGCGGATGTGAACATGGAGGGGGGAGAGTATGGCAGTGCACTGCAGGCGGCGTTAGCGCGCGGTCGCGAAAATATTGTTCGCCTGCTCCAAGAAAAAGGAGCTCTATTGGATGTGAACATGCAAGGCGGGCACTATGGCAATGTGCTCCAGGCGGCGTCGTATTGGGGTCACGAGGACACCGTTATTCTGTTTATTGAGATGGGGGCGGAAGTAAACAAGCAAGGAGGAAGGTACGGCAGTGCGCTTGGAGCGGCGTCGTACTGTGGTCACGAAATCATCGTGCGCCTGTTGCTAGACAAGGGAGCGCATGTGAACATACAGGATGGAGAGGAACGCAGTGCGTTGCAATGGGCATCATTGGGGGGTCACAAGAGCGTCGCGCGCTTGTTGATAGACCAAGGAGCGAATGTGAATGCCCAGGGAGGATCTTTTCATTGCTGTGCGCTACACGAGGCATCGCACAGCGGTCACGAAAATGTTGTGCGCTTAGGATGGAGAGAAACGCACTGCATTGCAATGGGCATCATTGGGGGGTCACGAGAGCGTCACGTGCTTGTTGATAGACCAGGGAGCGAACGTGAATGGGCAGGGAAGATCCCATGGCTGTGCGCTATACGAGGCAGCGCACAGTGGTCACAAAAGTGTTGTGCGCTTATTAATCGACCGGGGAGCAGAGGAGAACCTGCATGGCGGAGATTACGGCAGTGCGCTGCAAGCCGCGTCACACATAGGTCACGAGAGCATCGTGCGTTTGCTGCTAGACCAGGGCGCAGATGTGAACTTGGCGGGAGGCAAGTACGGCAGTGCGCTTCAGGCGGCATCGGCAACACCTCATACGAGCATCGTGCGCTTGTTGATCGACCGGGGTGCAGATGTGAACCATCAGGGAGGAAGGTATGGCAGTGCGCTGCAGGCGGCATCGGCAAGACGTCATGAGAGCCTCGTGCGCTTGTTGATCGACCGGGGTGCGGATGTGAACCTTCAGGGAGGAAAATATGGCAGTGCGCTGCAGGCGGCAACGAAAAAATTCCATGAGAACATTGTTCGCTTGCTGGTCAAGAAGGGCGCCGATGTCAATGAACAGGAAGGTTCTGTGCTGTACTGGGCGGCATCATCAGGGGACGAGGACATGGTTCGACTCCTCCTCGATCTAGGAGCAGATGTCAACCGCCAGAGAGAAAAATATGGCAGTGCGCTGCAGGCGGCAGCCAAGATATTCCACAAGAACATTGTTCGCTTGCTGGTCGAGAAAGGCGCCGATGTAAACGAACAGGATGGTTCTGCACTGTACAGGGCGGCATCATCGGGGGACGAGAACATGGTTCGACTCCTCCTCGATTTGGGAGCCGATGTCAACATACAGGGAGAAGATGGCAGTGCGTTGCAGACGGCATTGACAAAACTCCACATGAAAATTGTTCGCTTGCTGGTCGAGAAAGGTGCCGACATAAACATGCAGGGAGGACAGGATGGCTCTGCACTATACTGGGCATCATCCACAGGTGACGAAGTTATGGTTCGACTACTCCTCGATCTGGGAGCGGATGTGAACAAGCAAGGAGGACTGTTTGGTAGTGCACTTCAGGCAGCATCGACAGCAGGTAATGAGAACCTTGTTCGCTTGCTGCTAGACACGAAGGCGGACGTCAATATGTTGGGAGGATTTTACGGAAGCGCACTACAAGCAGCGTCATTCATGGGACACCAAATTATCGTGTCCTTGCTGGTAGAACGGGGAGCGCAGGTGAACTTGCAGGGAGGGAGACGCGGGAATGCATTGCAGATGGCTTTGATGATGAGTCACAGTAATATCGCTCACTTGCTGGTCGAGAAAGGAGCGGACATAAACATGCAGCAAGGACAGGTTGGCTCTCCGCTTTATTTGGCATCATCAACAGGGGACGAGGACATGGTTCGGTTCCTTTTGAATCTAGGAGCGGATGTCAACATCCAGGGAGGATACTATGGCAGCGCACTGCAGGCAGCATTGGCATCAAGTCATAAGAATATTGTTCGCTTGCTACTGGACAAGGGAGCAGATCCATTTATGCAAGGTGGATACTATGAGAGTGCACTGCAGGCCGCATTACTTATGGGTAATGGGAATATTATCTCCCTGCCCCTAGGAGCCTCGTCATCTAATTCTCAGTACCTCTTTATGTAAATGTAATAAATATTGTTAACCGTTTCCCTGAAATCTCATTATCGGCGGTTTAGAAATACTGTTAACATTATGTCACTGGTGTGCCACACGGGCCAATCAGGATATACTAGTCCATCAAACTTGTGTCTGTTGAAACGAGGGGCGGAAGGGGCGGGAAAGGGGAGAGGAGGATAGCGGTAGAGCGGGACGAAGAGAGAGCCGGAGAGAGGTACACGCGGATAGGACGGCCGAGGAACGTAGAAGGAACAAACAAACAAGTTAGTAAAAGCCATAGACATTTTACCGATACAACTCACACAAGATTACGATACGAAACGGACAAACATACGACCATTTACGATGAACGTGCACGAATGAAGGGGATACAGGAACCGGATTAGAGGGCGAGGCGCGAAGGAGCAGAGCAGGGTCAGCAGAGAGAAGATTCAAGATGGACAATAGGATGGACTTACACGATAGAGGACGACACATGGCCGCACCGGAGCGTATACACGGGATATTCGAAGGGAAAATGACGAGATGAGAGAGGGCTCCGATCGAAATAGGATCCAGGCATAGATGTTCACCGAGGGTATTGAAGATTTCGCTGTATAGCATAGTTCAGTGTAAGGGTGTTGTCGGTGACGTGGAAGGGGAATCATAAAGCAGGGCGGCGACCCTGCATCCGGATCGAGAAGGCCGCTGACAGATTAGAAAGAGTTTATTTCTTCACACTAGGTTCATCTGAGTATAAAACTAGGTAGATAGGACACTATACATCAGTTCTAACCTCACTTGCCTCTTGACCGATCGAAAAGCTCGACGCCTGTGTGCGCAATCGAAGCTTCAAGTTCTCATACATTTCAATCGCGTTGTAAAACGTCCGGACACACCGGGATAATCTCCTTAGGTGTAGTACACCGTGTCTACATATTTTCTTCTCATACGCTTTGCATCTCGAGCATCCCGCAGTGTTTACTTTTACCCGGTCAACCGTGCGCCACCTTCCCGGATCGGCGCCTAAAGACATCGATATACGCCGGGCATATCATCGTATATACAGGCTCAATAAAACCACACAAATACAATAAAAACACCGAAAATATATTAACAAAAACATACACAACCACGCTACCATTACCCCCGGCTTTTAATTATTAGTGTCATACATAGAAAGCAACATGAAATTACTGAACAAAATGTGTTCTCTTCTGTGGCTATCCATCTTCGAGATCAATCAGGTAATCTAAAGCTGAACTCTGTCGTGAAGATTTGGCATAAGTATTAATACCTCCATCCCACTCCTGACCAGATCTGGTCATCTTGGTCTGCTCTTCATGATCATACCTGAGCAGACCATAATAAACCCGGACTAGCATAAGGAAGATAAACCACAAATAGAAATCACTTATGTGGTCTACCAGGTCCCCTCCAAGATGGATCAGGTTTGTATGACCTAAGCTCTGTGAAAACCTGCGCAACACCATCAAAGATAAACGATAAAAGATCAAGAATGTTGTCTGTTGGGACAGTGTGTACACCAGATCACCTTGACCGCTGGATTTAATCGGAAGCGGGACGAGGCCTAGATGGGACGTACTTATTCAACTCTCGCTGACTGTGTGAACACCAGATCGCCCTAACCACTGGACTTGATCGGAAGCGGGACGACACCTAGATAGCCGCGGTCGACAGTATACGAGACAATGGATTATATAGTATTTGGGGTTGGTGGGACAGTTTGGTGACGCAGTGCATCCATTTTGCCGGTTTGATTTTAGCGATCATGCAGGATCGGTGGCGCAATTGATACACGTGGTGGCCATGTGGCATGGGTTGATTAATGTGAGACAGCAAATAATGATATCCAAGTGCCGGTCAATCATTCAATAACTCGGTGATTTTGCATCATCGATGGCGCAACGTGATCCGCACGATACACAATATTATCCTACATGAGGCACGGTCTCAATAGATAACAGTGGAATTAAAAAATAAATGTGTTCGCAATAGTGTCTTCAGTATGGGTTACTGGATGTAGCATGGTCAACTCCGTCGCGTCAATTCTGCTCCAATCAATCTCAAGACCAGCTCGGCACCATCCAATGCATAATCAATATACCATGGGGCATTACTGTGGACATCCATATCTACTCGTGCCCTTTCCAAAACCGATTATGTTTCGTCTCAGTGATTATACCCAGTTGGTGTCACAACCCTGATTGATATGATAAGTAATATGCAATATGTGACATCCCTCTTGCGTCAGCGGGGGTATAATAGATCACATCTGCTAGAGCACTTGCTCAACTTCGATCTGGTCATGTGTAACCTCGCCGTCAGGGTCTTGTACACAGATCATGGTCGGCAGCCTACGCCGTACACAATCTGACATTGAACTCATTGATCCAGTCTCCCCCATTTTCTCACCGGTGTCGGAGGGACTGATTTCTCGTGAACTTAAAAGTTGTGAAACAAACATTCACTTTTTGATTTCGGGGAGATTGTATAAATGTTGAAGAAGTGAAGGGACAGCTTGGATACCGGTATGAGCGCACCTCCACCGGTGCAAGCGGTGAATGATATAACAATTGATTATGTATATTAGTTTGAACAAACTTATTTATTTTGTACTGCCCTCAACAACCTTACTGTGAACCCTTTGGAAACCATCCGCCATCATCGCGGAGCACAGTTTTCTTAATAATCGGCACCAAGATCCATATCATTGCCACTTAGCTGTCGCATGCACCAAAAATTACTAGGACACTCGAGCATATTGAAAGAAGCGCTAGATTCATCAAGAGCAGTAACACCGCCACCGTGTAGTAGATAGTTTTTCCCTCCTACTTTTCTTGGACATTGCCGTACTTTACACAATATGTATGAGGATGACCTACACGGTCGTATCTCTTCAGTTCTTCACAGCTAGCTCAGACCGTCTCAGAGTTCTCTTACAGCACAATATACATAAGAGGACTCGATCTTCGTTGCATCTCCAATTTCTTCTCCACCCTTTGTTGCGATACAGACCCTAAGAACCTAATTTTAGTCGAAACAGAATAAAATTTCACCGTTTGTAGAAATATTATATCATTATTATTATGGATGTCTTGCCTATAGAGTGAAGGTACTTACATATCAGTTTTTCTTTGAAACATTGCGACTTTATGATTTTTATTTTCTCCAATTACTAGGATGACATTATTTACCCATACAGACAACTGCTGTGCATTATATTCTGAGAGTCGCTTGGTATTACGTGATTCCCAAAGGACCGCCATCTGGTCCAACCTGCCTTTCGTCCTTTCACAGGCTGTTGCGTTCTTTGTTGTATCATTTTTGTTTGTTAAGGTTGTTGCCCTGTTCCAAGCGTGGTATATACCAACTAACAGTTGTTGTTGTCACGGTGGTTCAAAATTTGTTATTCATCCTCCAAGTCTTAGCTACTCGATTGTCAAGAGTATACCTTTTTGATTCAATGGATGGATGCTGGAAACTATTATTCTTATCCTACCGTGCCTTGACACACCTCAGTTTGGGATGTCCGTGCTTGACTGGACAGTCAAATTCTCTTGACTCTGACTGGTTTGAATTCCGGCAATGTCGGCCGTTTCCATTCCCGGATTCAAACTGTATCCAGTATTGCCCACTCCATCGCTTAGCTATAATAGTCTCTCAGGTTTACCGCCTTTAGTAGCCTCCTCGTTTAAAATTACTATTCTTAGTCACTTCAAAAAGGTGTTTTTTTAGGACATTCCTATCGGGAATAATTTTAATACATAAGTGAATAGCCGGCCCAATGAATGCTGATTTAATTGTGTCCAGAACAGGACAGTTTGGTCCAGGGAAGAGACTTCCTTTGTCGAGGATGGAATTCCACATTGTAGCTACCACTGCATAGAACTGCTTCTACTGCGCTCGACCTTGCACCATAGATTGATTAGATCCTCATTCGTTGTTTAATGAGTATATACCTCTTTACCGCAAGTGATCTTGGGGCAATCGGTCAATATACTACATCAACTCCGGTCCAATTCACGTGTGCTTAATCTACTATGCACTTACAATTTTTTTGAGATGTTAGTGACCCAGCCAAATGATCAGCCGCGTGGATCACAGATTCCTGCACATAACAGAGTAAGACAGGTGGGTGAGAAATTACGGTTATTCATCATGCACAAGGGTGTTTCTGCAATAGATTGGCCTGCCAGCTTGATAATATCCAACGGATCTCAAGCGTCGACTTGTGTGTTTCATGAACAGACCTGTGCGACATGAGTCTTCCTTGTGTTTACTTTCCTGATGTGTCGATGTACACTGTGGTTGGTTTCTCGGTTGACTAAACCGAAAGCCAGAAGAACATAACAATCAAAGTTCTTATCCCTTATTGATATCACTTCATTTTTCAATGGAAGCTACTGCTGCAGAGGGTCGCAATAATCGAGTGACTCGAGCTGACTATCTGGCTCCTGCCTTAAAGTGAACAGGGATACACTGGAAGTCCTGGTTTCCAGCATCACGGATATGCATATGAGATTAGATTAGACAGGATTGGGCTCGGGTATATATGTGACGTGGCGACCATCACCTAGGTCAAATGAACAGGCGTTGATCCGAAACGTTCACATGGTTTTCATATATCACTTGGCGATCAAGGCCACGCTACTGATAGGGTAAGATTCCCGATATCAAATTGAGCTAGACTTGTCGGATTGTAACTTGCCTAGTTATAAATAGAAACTGCCAACACATGCCCACCGGATCCGGGCCGACCCGACAATTTTTAATTGCTCGTGCGACCTTGATCGCCTAGTTATTTATAGAAGCCGCACACATATTTCAGGATCCCTGCATTGATTAGTCAGATTACCTGTCTACATAGAGTTCCACCGGATCGGGTCGGAAGGCGTGCGGCTAACTAAATTGCATTTGGCGATCAGGGTCGTGCCAAGATCACCGATGTCAACATAAAGTACCCGGATCGCGTCACAATAGGATTTGATCGGCACCGCCACACGTGAAGCATTACTTGGCGATCAAGATTGCGTCGTTAATTGAGTGAGATTTAGTATCACCTTGGATCAGGTCGAAAGGTGGGCAGCTGCTAAATGGAATTTGGCCATCAGGATTGACTGGTTCAACTCACGATACTCAAGGTTCTGGCGGATACTAAATAGTAGTTGGTGATCAGGATGGCACGACCGATGGGGCATGATTGCCGATATCAACCTGGTTCCCCTGGATCGGGTTGGGATGTGTAAGAATACTGATACCATATTGGGTCAGGTTAGTAGTGGAAAATAAGTGACATGCTATCCCTTGTCGTATGACGTGCGTTGTGTATCGTTTATTGATCGCGCCAATTTGGGCTCTACCAACACCCATCTGAAAAGACGATCAGGTGATGAAACTTGACAGCTAGTTGTTCCGTTGGAAAACAGCCTGAATATTCGACCTGTGTATTTAAACTCAGTCCCTACAATACCCCAGAAATTTTGCCAAAGTGGATATCTTCCTCATCAGACCTGACCAGGCTAGCAGCGTTATAAAGGTGACTAGTGTCACACGAAAAACCATCGAGATCTGTAGTATAGTTACCATTGTTGGATTAATAAACCGCGTCGCCCTGACATGTGACCCAATCCTAGTTTCCATTGGCATTTATCAAATTTTTCTTTGCAAATCAAAAATTAAATGTTTCTAATGGAACCTTAATTTGGTTCGTGTATTTAGGTTATAAGTTGCTTACTTGGATCTGGTCTTCCCTCAGTCGTTTGACTTACACACTCACACGCTGTGGTGAGATATCACTTTTATTTACACTGTTGTTGATTCACTAAATCTACACATAATAGATCTTCGAATAAGCGAATTCAGCTCTACTCAGGTTGATCAGGTCAACTGAAATCAATTTCCATGATCTTGCTCTGCCGGTGACACAACCTGATCCGTATAATGGAGGATGAATGGTACACAACGTTGCTTCTCGTGGTGATTGCCACCTGGACCTTCTGGGTGCCAAGATGCACCATATTCTTTGCTATCTTAGAAGTTCGATCAGCGATCTCTGATGTGATAGCATGATCACGATATCGGGCCGATGTAACGTGGCAAAGCATACCAGTGTGATTGCCGCCTTCAGACGTCGTTATCCAATTAACCCTGATAACAATGATCACGAAGTCAACGTGCCTTGATTGCCACCATTTGACATTTATCATAAATTACACAATCTGACGGTGTGTTGAATTGTCCCTGATGACGTGTCACATTCTCGGACCGGTTTAACACCGTGCCCCAGGGATTGATTGCCGCTTCTGGCGCTGAGTAGATCATACCCGATCGAGATTGAGACACCCATTAAATAACGAAAATCACAGACTCTGATCGATGTGATCCCAATATACGGCTTCTATATTTAACATTGCGATCAGGGTCCCGCCACTGATTGAGTATGATTACCGGTATTAATTGGGTTGGCCGCTGCATTTACACCGGCTGGTGTTGGAATGTGTTCGTGGCTTCTATATGTTTTCGATCAGTGCTGCGCCACCATTGGGCGAAGAAAGTATTTCCTTTCCCCACATTATTTATGGAATATCATTTGTTGCGGATGGTGCACACCAAAGTTGTGCCACGACTCGAGCACGGTCGTGGAGATCATACAGCGATGTAAACGGGACATGAAGGCCTTGCCCCATAGAATATGACAACTTTGACGTAGAGAAAGATGGGTTTAGTGCAATATATCTGCACCACCATGCTACACATGGATGGTAATTCATTAGTATCTGTTGGAATGGGTGTGTAACCAGAACAAAAGAACTAGACCATGTAGATGGCAGCTTCTATGAAGACACTGTAATTTGTATATATCTATCTACCTAAACCAAATAGCCCGTAGTGTCGATTATCAATAACAATCCAAGAAAGAAGCTGATGTTCAAGTGCACGCTTGTCGAACCCTAAGCCCTAACGACCGAGTCTGAAACCTTCAGTCGGCGCCAGCTTCACCTTCGGAGAGTTGACATGGTGCGCCACAATTAGGGCCACATGGTATATTGAGCATTTTACATTGGATGGCGCCAATCCGGTCTCAGAATGATTAGAGGACACTTGATCTGAAGTTGATCATGCTATATCTAATAACCCGCACTGAGGGTGCTATGTCACATTATTTTAAATCCAGTGTTATCTATTGAGACCGTTCTCATGAAAGATATAAATCATGACCGTGTATAAAACAATCCAAACGATAGCCATGGGGTGGGAACTGGCCCTAAAATGAGTTATTTTAAAGAAATTCTGTGCGGGCATGATCCAATGGCCCTTGAAAAGAGGAGATTGTACCCCACGCCGACCTACATATAATGTATTATCGTGCCGATGAGGGGTCCGTTCGATGTTACTGGCCTCGGCACTCATCTCTTTCGGTTTTTCTGCGGTCGAAAGGCCATTTGCTACCCATTATTCTTTTTATAATTTTCTGGACTGGTACTGATGTTTGG
>QLPG01053096.1:0-13685 GCA_003314385.1 Gomphus sp. MG54 | reverse complement strand
AATGCAAACTGAAAGGAAAGTGGCTTGTGTCACCAGACAATATGTGCACACACCTTAAGTGGTGTGCGGAGAGGGCTGGCCAACCTAGGACGCGGGAAGATATCCGGAACTGGTGCCACAGAAATATGGTGCTCTATACACGGAACGGGTCGGCACCTCACTGCAGGAGCATTTGGGAAGTTGCGATATCAAGGATTTTGCAAGCCAAGTAGCCTTTCATGTACTGGGGAGTGACTCTTTGTTCCGCTCCTTTCGGGCTGAAATACAATGCACCTATGCAACGGAGTGAGAAAACTGACTGACATCATTTGTTGAATTGCCATGGGCCTCCTTCGAAGTCTATATCTCATGGCGGAAGTGATACATAATACCCATGATATCAAAGGCCAACGAGCTTACAATAGGGGAATATCTGCCGCACAGCAGCATGGTCGATCCACTGGGCAGACTTCCCAAGATCTGACCTGTACTTTTCCCAATTTCTCCACCTTTACAAAGACCCTCAATGCATCCGTGCATTATGCAATACTCCATCCGAGATACAAAAGACAACCGCTGAAAAAATAACGGGTGAATGAAGAGACATGGTGTAGGTGTCTTGTTGGCCAGGTGGGAAATGTCCCGATATGATTTCCTTTAGAGTCAACACGGCATAAAAGAACGAGCGGGTAAGAGTTAGAGCGGTAGGGGCGTAGTATATAAAGAGCTGAATTGTGACGAATTATAGTTTCCTTGCTGAATGCGAGATCTCCCGTCAACATTTCCATTCACATGTAAGTATGGAGTGTGACCCTAATCGGAACTATCTGGGTCAGGATTAATTGGACATGGCCTGGGATGTCATTCATGAATCTGGTTCATATGACAAAAGTGGAGCTACTGACAGGAAAAATGGAGGGTGGAAAATGGATGTGTTAACAAGATTTTGCAATCCCGGTGAGATATACTCATAATTGAACGAGAGCTGTCAGGGATAGACGTCAGAACAAAACCAACTCCATGAGCATGCGTTAGAAAGAAAAGTCAGACGATCCTTTGCCGTTTCCCTTCTTCAACTGTATACTCTTTTCCCATCGACAATCATAGCACTTTGACATCATACGTCACAAGACCTTATGGGGTGCCAATGTGTTTCCCATAGCGTATAGACACTGGTGGTACTATAAGCAATCTTCTTGAGTCTCCAAGATAAGGAGATATACGAAAATATCCCCGCCGGTGGGGAGGATCGTGAATAAATGTGGGTTGGAGTGGGGAGGGCATTGACCTTGGGTTTCGCACTGGACCTTGAACCTCGGGAAACAGAGCTTGCTATACGACAAATGTTGGAACCAACGCTATGACTGAGACATCGATTAGATTTAAGCTCCACAGATTCACGGCTTGCTATAGAACATATCCAACCTAGATCTTCTGGTTAGAAAATAATCGTCAAGAATGGCATAGTTATGGAATGTACAATTTTGCTCATTTCCAAAGTACATAGCTCTATGACACTACAGCCAACAGCAGGATCTAGATGCTGTAATCCAATGTACGCAGTACGTAATTCGTCACCCTTTTCCGCGCATATACGTTGTATCGGGGAGTGGATAGCGTAGCCCTTCACATGTAGATGGCGCCAGGGAGGGGAGCATTTAACTGTGTATCGCCTCAGTATACGTATACATTATTGAACGGAGAATACTGTAAAATCAACATCCCATCTTTGCACGTCGATAGAGGGTGATCCACGCTGATTTTCCCTCATTATGTATCCAGCATTATCAATGCTTCAAATGTCCGCCTGCTGTTGTGACATCTCAAACTATATTTCTCCATGGATGACAAGGCTGGAGTTTTACCCTAAAAACACAGACAATTTAGATCAATGTGCTTTGTGGCAGCAGGATAGGCATGTGATATCAGGTGTTTTTACCAGTGGAGACACATTGCCATTGATGGCAGATAGCAGTTAGACTATCAAGCACACTAGTAGGTAGCTACTAGTACTAAACCACAGGAGATCAGGCTGGATATACAGCTCACAATCATTCCAGCCTAATAAAAGAAAAATCTATCCATTCCTGTTCCTCGGTATCCTTTAGTGTTTCCTCATTAACTATTGCTTCTTCTTCCTTATCTTCCATATCCTCTGGTCCTGACTGAACCAAACCCACATCCCTTACTAGGGTGCCATCCTGAACCTGAACCCAATGCCAACCCATTCCAAACGGCCCCTGATAGAGGTGATGCCAGCACCTGAATGTGAGAAGGCAGGAGCAAATAAAACTGTATCATTAAGTAGCTGAGTGTGAGTTTCCTATCCTAATAGGAAACACAATTTTAGTCTTTAACACATGTCTGTAGTGTGTAGTGTTGGTATGGCCCAAACATAACATCATGCCCTGACCGGTGCGAAGCCTTGACCATGTATTCACAGGGCTCAGGACGCAGGTTATTAGTAACTCACTTTGAGGCATCCATAGTCCTGGTAGGTCATCCCTGAAGATCAGTACGCTGGTGTCATGCAACTCATGCTTTTTTCAAATGGTAGCCTTAGCACAAATTCTCTTGCAAGGTAAGTGCTTATTCTTCTACCTATCATACCATACTGTTGGGACATATCAAAGTATCAGCTACTGCAATCCAGTTTTTGGTGTCGCTGAGCAGCTCGTCTACTCTACGTCCATCGTTCTTGGTTCATAGCAGAGTGATCCGAAGACAAGCAGCAGCACTGCCTTTCAAATAACAAATGCACCACCATCCGTTCTCACCTGCCGTGCCTATAAGTAGCTCTCAACCTTCCCTTATCGGTCCCATGTGTGGTTTGCTATTTCCACCTACTTTTCAACTGTAAAACTTGCATAAACGCTTCCCTTTGGGGATCCTCCTTCTGGGTCCTGTGGGTTTCTTTCTTGCTAAGAGCATATTTCATCCCCTCCATGTAATAATCCATCTGTTGCAATGCTCCTTTGGTTATTCAACCGACCTTGATAATTCTTCAATGAGGCCACAGAACCTATACGCTTTGTCATACCTGTGTATTATATCGACGACAATATGTGCCAAGCCAACAACAGAATTACTTCCGGTGCAGTGTGTGCAGCCTCGTTAGTAGTATGGCGGTTCCAGATGAGCAATTCATAATTCTATTCGTATTTGGTGAACTTGCATATGTAAAGGAGGCTATGTGTCGGAAAAAGATCTTAAGAGGTAGCATAAATCACGTTCAGCCTGGAGAACCAGAATGGTGCTAAACATTGGAATAGACGCGTAGTAGCATCGGTCACAATAATTACCCAGGTAACATCAACAACAGAGTTGTCTCTTGTTCTGTGATTATGGCCTCGTTAGTAGTCTAGCGGCACCAGATGTGATTTTCTGTCCTAAGGAGAGGATGATTGTGAACTTGCGTGTGTAATGGAGGCTATTGGATGGAAAAAAATCTTCAGTGACACTGCAAATCACAGTCAGCCTCGAAAACTAAAATATATAGGGTACCAGACCGGTGCTAAACACTGGCATGGACGCGTTATATTTGAACCTGTTACGAGTATAGCCACGCGCACGATTCTATTCGCCAGCTGTCAATCTGACGCTTGGCCTGTGAACTCATAAGGCACACACCCACGTCTCTTCGTTCGACCCATCGACACCAGCCTCGTTTAAGCCAGTTACCATACAATCTCATGTCCGAACTCGTGCACTCAAATCCACAATCTACTTCTTCGTCCGGGGGCATAAACTTTGACTGGAAAAATGTCACCATCAGTGAGCACGCTTGTTGAACAATGACTCAGACTCAAAGATCTAATACATTTTGTTTGTCCATTGCAGACTCAAAGGGTGATGTGATTATGCCGATGATCAATAGTGAGTGCGGCGTTCACTTAGGGCCTTTCACGCCCCGACTCATATTTTTTAGACCCTCCAGTGGATGTGTTAGGCTTGCTCAAACCTGCTGAAAGGGCATCTTATAACACACGCAACGCCGCTGAAGATGCCCAACACCCCGGGTGCATGGAGAACACGCGTGTACGGATATTGGATGACCTCAAGAGATGGGCGCACGATGCTTCAACTGCAAAGGTCTACTGGCTAAATGGACAGCTTGGAACGGGAAAGACAAGCATCGCTCACACTCTCAGCCAGCGTTTGAATGAGCAGAAGATCCTTGGAGCCAGTTTCTTTTGTTCCCGCTTGAGTGCAGCATTAGCCGATGCAACACGGATCATTCCTACAATTGCCAATATGCTTGCTCGATCTAACCCCGGGATCCGAGCAGTCCTGCATGATCTCCTCGTGAATACACCTGATATGGCCGATCTTCACTCACCTTCCGACCAGCTCAAGTCTCTAGTGATAGAGCCCATTAAGCTTCTTGCAGAAAGCCAACATCTACTTGCTAATGTTGTTGTTATAGATGCCTTGGACGAATGCTCAGAACCTAAGGGAGTAGAACTATTGATAAAGACGATCCTTGATGGTGTAGTAGACCTACCTCTGAAGTTCTTCATTACAAGCCGACCAGAGACATGGATCACCACATCCTTCCTTCATTGTCCTGGACCTTCTCTTCAAGAATTTACGCTTCATAGAGGATCATTAACAGACGACGAACAAATCGATATTGAAACATACCTGACATCTTCACTGTCTAAAATAGCAACCAAGCGTGGATATTCTGAACCTAAACTTCCTTGGCCAGCCGAATCTCAGGTAAAGAGTCTTCTTGACCAATCGGATGGATTATTCATATACGCTGCAACCGCCGTGCGGTATATTGACGACACAAACATAAATCCCAGGGCACGTATAACTGAACTCACACGCTCGGCGCTGCCTCTCCCGTCTCTGGACAGCTTCTACAATTTGATTATGGACGGAGCATTCAGGAATCTGCTGATTGACAAAGAAAAGATGGCAAGGCAGGATTTGCTTGCCGCGTTGGTCTGTGTTCAAACCCCATTGACCATCGCTGGGCTTGCTTCCTTGTTAGAGAAGACATGTGATGAGGTTCAGATTGACCTATCTGGATTTCGTTCGGTAATCCATATTCCCTCTACCAATGATGGACTGGTCAACATCTTTCATGCCTCATTCCGTGAATTCATCATGGATCCCAAGTGCTGCCCAGCACACAGGGTAGATGTATCGGATGCACACCATAAATTGGCCATCAACTGTCTTGGACATATGAATAAGTCGCTTCATCGTAATATTTGTGACTTGGACGATGGCAATATTGGGATACTCCCCCATGAAATCACAAATCCTGACGTCATTCCGGAGTCCCTCCAATACTCGTGCGTGCACTGGGCATTTCATCTTCTCGAAGCGTTGTCCCCTGCTGAACCGTCAACAATGCTCGATGCTGTTTCTGAATTCTCCGATAACCATCTCTTGCAGTGGTTCGAGTGCCTGAGTGCCTTTGGGAAGTTAGAATCCGGTGTCAAGTCCCTTCGCCAGGCAAAGGAAGCAATATCAGTGAGTTCACTGGTTGGAGATGAATTCTAGCTCACCAATTTGGCAGAAATATCCGATAACGTACAATAATCTTGGGTTGCTTTTCGATGATGCTCGTCGATGCCTCCAGATGGGATTTGAGGCAATCAGCCACCACTGCCTCAACACCTACCGCTCGGCGTTGACATGGATTCCGAAACGGTCCCTACTCCGACAGAAATACGCGACATCCTTATGCAGCAGGCCTCAAGCTCAAGTGGTCGTGGGTCTGGCTGATTCGTGGGGGCTGACATACGAGCATGTCATGCGACACCGTGCAAGTGTAACCTCTGTGATATTCTCTAGTGACGGCAGTCAAGTTGTATCTGGGTCAAAGGACAAATCTGTTCGAATTTGGGACACGGCTACGGGCGAGTTGGAACGCATACTGGTGGGGCATTCACACTGGGTGAGATGTGTTGCCATCTCGCATAACGGAACACGTGTCGTGTCTGGTTCGAATGACACGTCAGTGCGGATCTGGGATACAAATACAGGAGAGACGGTGCACATATATGAGGGACATTCGGATGGAGTGCAGTCTGTGGCTCTCTCACCTGACGGGATGCATATCGTGTCTGGGTCATGGAAGTCCATCCGGATCTGGAGTGTGGTTGCCGGGGAGAAAGAGCGGGAATTAGAGGGGCATTCCGATTGGGTGAAATCTGTGGCTTTCTCGCCCGATGGATCACGTGTCGTGTCTGGGTCGCTAGATATGACAGTGCGAATCTGGAATGGAAAAAAGGGACAGATAGAGCGCATATTGGAGGGTCATTCAGGTTGGGTATTGTCTGTCGCTTTCTCCCCCGACGGGTCACGTGTTGTGTCTTGTTCCGATGACTGGTCAGTCCGTATCTGGAATGCTACCAGCGGGGCCATGGACCACATGCTGCACGGTCATCCCAGTGTGCCGATGTCTGTTTCCTTCTCGCGTGACGGGACACGAATCGTGGCTGGCTGTGTTGACTCTTCGATCCGTATCTGGAATGCGGAGACGGGAAGATTAGACCACGTGCTGAAGGGCCATGCGAGTGGAGTGTGGTCTGTTGCATTCTCTTGTGACGGGACACGCATCGTCTCTGGGTCTGTGGATTGCTCTGTCCGGATTTGGAATGTGAGCGAATTGGAGACAGAACGCGGATCAGGCACAGTCTCACGTGAAAGAACACGGATCTCATCCAAGATATCCCATGTTTTGCATGTGACTCCAGGCAAGAGAAACCGCCGACTGACGGGAAAATCCAGCAGAGTGTGGTCAGTAGCATTCTCGCCTGATGGCGCACGGGTCGTTTCTGCGTCAGCAGACAACTCAATTCGGGTCTGGAATGCCGGCACCGGAGAGGTGGAGCGTGTGCTCAAGGGGCATGCTGATGATGTGACTTGTGTGGCCTTCTCCCCTGATGGGAAGCGAATCGCGTCCGGTTCGGTCGACAAGTCGGTGCGGATATGGAGTGTGGCTACAGGCAGGTTAAAGCACACGCTGAAGGGCCATTCAGATTGGGTGTGGTGCATTGCATTTTCACCTCATGGGACACGTGTAGTTTCTGGTTCAGACGACCACTCTGTCCGGATTTGGAATGGCACGACAGGGAAGGTGGAGCACATACTTGGGGGACATTCAGATGACGTTCGGTGTGTTGCATTCTCGGCTGATGGTGCACATGTTGTGTCTGGCTCGCACGACGGCTCAGTCCGTATATGGAATACGACTACCGGGGTGGCAGAGCATATACTCGAGGAACATGGTGATTGGGTGACATCCGTTGCCTTCTTGTTTGGTGGAACGCAAGTCGTCTCGGGTGCAATAAATGATTCAGTTTGTATCTGGAATCTCATCACTGGTGGATCGACTCCATTGGCCGAATCCGCATCCATCGCATTGCCAGACGGAAGTAGAGTTACCCACATCTTCCCAGGTGCATTTCAAATCATTACCCCAAAGGAGCATATTGTATGCGTATCTTTCAATAAGGATTGGATTCTTGCGGACTCTCCACTGTTACCTTGCTATTTCCCCCCAGAGCTTCGTGGTTTTTTTACATATTCATTCTCTAATTCCAAAGCATGTTTTGGATATGTTTCAGGCCAAGTTGTTATTGTAGATCTTAATCCTGTCCAGCCCTAATTTTCTATGCAATAAATCATATAGTGCTGAAAACATATTATTGTTCTCCTAAACTTTGTGATCACTCTAGGTTCTTCTGGGCTGTTCCCATACTTGACTCATTTGACATTAATTAATCTTAGAGATGGAGAACAGGCACTGATAATTTGGACCCAGAACTGCATGGCCAACTGGGGATTGGAATCGTCACTGAGGTCGAGCAAGACGGAGAGAAACTCAATAAGATTATAGTCTACCACCGTATGAGTAGACTGTAACCGAGAGGCAAGAATGCGTATGGCGTGTTTGTTGTTCCAAATATTTCTTTGTTAGAAGATGTGCAACGAATAAACTTATGATGAGGATACTGCACATTTCAAATCCAAAACAAGTCGAGTTAACGCCTTCTGAAGAAGACGTCCAAGGATTTTCACAGCAAAAATCTGGTTGTCCACTACTTGGTCGTGATGCGCCATTAATAACAAGCGTGTGTATTTGAGATGTGAAATTTGGGTGATGTCTAACACCCCCGGTGTAGCTTGTCGGACGCTGGAATGTTTGGCAGCCGTTATATACATCCCTTACCTGTTAGATCATTGTACGTACGAGAGTCAATAAATCAAACAGAAAAAAAGGTTATCTGATATGCAGGTGAGGATGTCTTGCATGCAGGCTGTGCTGAAGCCTGATTGGATCTCTGGAGAGAAGTCTACAGGTCGTAACGGCAGCCGGTTTTCTGATCATATCGTCTTCATTGTCCAGGTGGCGAATGATCGTGGTGGCAATGAACTGATTGAGCAGATGCCCTTTAAAGTTACAATCGGCTGGGATCTTAAGGGCTAAGGTCCTTTGTTTGCTCGTCTGAGCATTCGTGAGACTGGGGATGGTGGTTATTTTGAGCGACCTGGGAGTCACAGTGACGTAGTTGTGACTTGCTATGGTTTGCTTTGCTTCCCATCTTCTTTGTGTCGGCTGCCTTCATCAGGGGAGATGAAAGAGTATACGAAGCTGGTATTAACCCTGATTCATCTGCGACACGTTGAAGCCAATATAGATGCCTATAGCACACATCGCTCGTCGGCTGCTCGCTGAATCATCCGTAGGAACGATGGCTACCAGCTACCCTGCCAATCACCCTGCTTGGGCAGGTAAGTTGTATTTGGACTCGCTGCTGTTTCGACATTTATTATTCGAGGATAGGGATGTGATTTTCTTTACAAGAGTACTATGCTAGGTTTCTCCATATGCTAAGCCGAAGATCATCTTCCCTGCCCACCACCGCGTCTGCCCTATGAAATCACATACTGGGCCGGTGTCATCATACGCAATGCTTGCCGCAAGGACGAGAGCCGTGACGGGATCTGGCAGTGCGCGAACATGCTGTGCGGCAAGTGGGAAAGTGCGCCACGCGACTTTGGAAAATGCAGACGGTGCAGGAAGGCCAAATATTGTGGGAAGGAGTGTCAGAGTCGTGCGTGGGCAGAAGGTGATCGGTTCTGGTGGAGTGCCAGGGACGAGGAGGGTGAAGGGGAAGGTGACGGCGCGGGGGGGATCTCGGGTGATGAACATGACGGTGGGCAGCAGGGTGGGGATTGTGCGCCGGGGGATCGTGTACGTGCGAACACGAGCAATGCTGCGGCTGTCTCAGAACCAACATGACAACCGACTACACGGACACGGACTGTGGAAATGTCTGCTGCTACCACCGCCTCCACGCCGATGACAACGACGACGACGCCCACTGCCTCAGGAACAACTTCACACTCGGCTGCATCCTCCACTACACTGTACCGTACAGCACCTGGTCTCGCACCAGGAACCTCTGCATACACGCGCAACTGGCTCAATGACATTCCAATGCTCCAAGGCGCCCAGCTACCCGCGATTCTCCCTCCGTTGGCCGATTTAGATACTACCCACACCGTCCACCATAACGCCTCACGCCAACATGCGTATCTTCATGTGGCGGGTATGATGACCGCGGCCGCGGCAGCTCGCCGACGGGTTGCCACGAACCCTGGCCCGAGTGTATCGACGACTGATCTGCCTGGGATGTTGACGGCTGAGGAAGCGGATGCGGAGGGTACAAGTCCCCGCCCGAGACATGCAACTGAGGTGGACGAAGGGCCGGACGATATGGTTCTAGGATTAGCCATGAGTAGTCACTGGTTTTCTCATTGTTTAATTTTTTACAATTGGGGGCATGCTCGCCGACAGTAGACTACATGCGCTCATGTGTATTTTTTTCTTTACACCAACATGTTTGAACCCTTGACTTGGACTCGATGGTATCTTCATAATTCTGGGAATGGCCAAACGGGCGGCGATTCAACCGATGAATGTCACCTATGTGCATTTTGTTGTCCACCCCATTCGACTGTATCTTACAAGGGTCAAGAGTATTGCTTGTGACCACGATGGTACATGAGATATATATGAACTGTGTGGTGACAGTGCCTTCAATTGCAGTGTTGTCTCCGGTAAGATCGATGGCGTTCTGAACCGGCCAATGGAATCAATTTACTCATCGTATGTCAATCATAAAACTATATATGTGTTTGGTATGCCTTATTGTCTAGCACAAATGGCTTTTCTAATAGATCGACCAGCGGACAAGCATTCACACACAAAGGGGACGCTGCCCGGCACGCCAGAACAGGAAACCTTGGGCCTAAATTATGTGTGTCGCTGCTGGTGAGTCTCAAACTTAGGCGGCCTGGTGTTCGGCTGGCAATTCTTCTCTAGCACAGACTACAGGCTACCCCATGAACGACTGTGCTTTAAACGTCACGCTAACTAAGGCTCTGGATCATCTCTGTCCTAAAATTCCCTTATCTTTCCTGTGGTTATCCTCTACATTTGTTTGGAGTTAAGAGTATTGATACCGATCGTATACGGAGACAAAAAAAAAACAGGTCTATAGGCTGGGTTGACTAGTTCAATGTCTTCTTAGGGTTTGGGTTAGGAACAAGGGGAACAATAGCACAAAAGATGAGCAGACTGCAAAAGTAGAAATGTCAGTGCTATGGGGGGCGCTGTACAACTTTTCCTCCTGGGACTCAGGGTAGTATGGATGAATTTGATTGGAATTCAAGATGGGGTCTGCCTGGTGGATTAATGCACACGCAGTTCGATATTAACAAGTTCAATCCAAGTGTAAGAGACCCGCACATGGAAACTTGCATTTGAAAATTTCCCGACTCAGGATGGAGAAACAGGTTGCCTGAAACATTTGACAAAAAAAAATTAACCTGTTCTATTTACCCTAATGCACCAGTTCGGGCAGCGCCTTGTCCATGCCACTGACATGACACCCTGTAGAGGCTGAGACTCTTCGCGCAGTCCTTTGAAACCCTGGATTTGCACTCGCAAAAATTAGGTGGCAACATTTGATTAGTACGATTTGGTAGAACAAAAAAAAAACTTCCTGGGCCAGGTATCCCGCAATGCCAGGTTTGTTCTTTGGATATCTCCACAGGATTTCAATGGCAATCCTACGTTCAGACGAGGACGCGAAGACGAGAGCAAATAGACGGTGACCGGTAAAGACAACGCAGAACAGAAAGAAGAAAATTGTAGGCTCGATACCAATGGTAGAAGAGTGAAGAAAATTGCCGGCCGAAACAAGTAAAGGCGGTAGGAGGGACAGAGAGAAAAAAAGAAAAAATGGAAGAGCAGTAGGAAGCCGCAGGGACAGAGGCTAAAGGGGTATGATAAGAGCAGCAAGAGCTTCAGAGAGAACTATGTCAAAGGTAGAGTAGTGTGTAGGTATTCGAGAATGAAGAAGATGGACTACGGGTCAAGAGTCGGGAGCAGCAGAATGAGCAAGTGAAGTATTAAAAAGTGTTGAATAAGGTAATGGAGTGTGCAGAATAACCATTCAACGATCGTTGAAAGGTGATGTGGATGGGGGCGGCAAGGGAAAGAGTGCACGAAGGAGAAGCATGGAGGAGAATTGACAGAGATCAAACAAGCAACAAAGGCACCGGGGAAACAGGAATGAGAGATTTGCCAAACCAAAAAAAAAAAAAAAAACAAGCGGCACAATGCGAAGTTTAACTCCATATTCCGACGAAATGATGCACATTCCGAGGAACCCTTTGATGCTAATCACAGTGTTCTATCAGACACGACACAGAGTAAAACAAGAAACAGTGGTGCTTCGACATCAATTTAAGCAATTCACCCTGTTATTCACCCTTGCAAGATGATCTCAGTTAGGCTTGATTTATATTTTGGGTTGTAGAATCTCAATTGAGCAGACGTTACAATTTTAATGGAACACCTTACACCAGGACAACTCTCAGCTATACAACAATATCGTTACTTTAGCGTGTGTCCTTACAATACAGAAAGACATAAAGACACCCATTCTTGGGTTCAGCGACAGGAATCACGATTTTACTCCTGGACCGCATCGTAACGTTTAACAAAGAAAGGAATCTTATCTTGTAAGTTGTGTAAAATGGGCATTCCTTATCAATATGTATAGTTCCAATGGCCTATGCGTTGAATATTCATGGTATGTCAGCTCTCTGCTTCATCCCCAGAGATCAAACTGACACTCGACTGCAGGTTTGAGTGGAATCAGCAACTTTGGTCTCTCCAATACCATATGTCTCATCCGTAAACTCATTAATGGTTATAACTGACGACAAAAAAGTTGAGGAATCTGATATTCCTTCCAAATCCTGACGTGTGACAGAATACCCTTGTTCAACTTGCGTGTGTAATGGAGGCTATTGGATGGAAAAAAATCTTTAGAGGCACACCAAATCAGAGTCAGCCTTGAGAACCAAAATATATGGGGTACCAGACCGGTGCTAAATGCTGGAATAGACGCGTTATATTTGAACCTGTCAGGAGTATAGCCACGCGCACGATTCTATTCGCCAGCTGTCAATCTGACGCTGGCATCGCCTTGGCCTGAGAACTCATAGTGCACACACCCACGTCTCTTCGTTCGGCCCCCATCGAGACCAGCATCATTTAAGTCAGCTACCAAACACTCTCATGTCCGAACTCGTGCACTCGAATCCACAATCTACGTCCTCGTCCGGGGGCATAAACCTTGACTGGAAAAATGTCACGATCAGTGAGCACGCTTGTTGAACAATGACTCAGACTCAAAGAGCTAATACATTTTGTTTGTCCATTGCAGACTCACAGGGTGATGTGAATATGCCGATGATCAATAGTGAGTGCGGCGTTGACTTAAGGCCTTTGACGCCCCGACTCAAATTTCTTTAGACCCTCCAGTCGATGTGTTAGGCTTGCTCAAACCTGCTGAAAAAGCATCCTATAACACACGCAATGCCGTTGAAGATGTTCAACACCCCGGGTGCATGGAGAACACGCGTGTACGGATATTGGATGACCTCGAGAGATGGGCGCGCGATGCTTCAGCTCCAAAGGTCTACTGGCTAAATGGACAGCTTGGAACGGGAAAGACAAGCATCGCTCACACTCTCAGCCAGCGTTTGAATGAGCAGAAGATCCTTGGAGCCAGTTTCTTTTGTTCCCGCTTAAGTGCAGCATTAGCTGATGCAACACGGATCATTCCTACAATTGCCAATATGCTTGCTCGATCTAACCCCGGGATCCGAGCAGTCCTGCATGATCTCCTCATGAACACACCTGATATGGCTGATCTCCACTCACTTTCAGACCAGTTCAAGTCTCTAGTGATAGAGCCCATTAAGCTTCTTGCAGAAAGCCAACATCTACTTGCTAGTGTTGTTGTTATGGATGCCTTGGACGAATGCTCAGAACCTAGGAGAGTAGAACTATTGATAAAGACAATCCTCAATGGTGTAGTGGACTTACCTCTGAAGTTCTTCATTACAAGCCGACCTGAGACATGGATCACCACATCCTTCCTTCATAGTTCTGCGCCTTCTCTTCAAGAATTTTTGCTTCATAGAGGATCATTAAATGATGAAGAACAAACCGATATTGAAACATACCTGAGATCTTCACTGTCCAAAATAGCGACCAAGCGTGGATATTCTGGACCTAATCATCCTTGGCCAGCCGAATCTGAGGTAAAGAGTCTTCTTGACCAATCGGATGGATTATTCATATACGCTGCCAC
>QLPG01053090.1:0-14319 GCA_003314385.1 Gomphus sp. MG54 | reverse complement strand
GCATTCGATGCCATGGCGAGACCTTCTGCACCACCCCTTGATTTCGAAGATGGGGGGGAGGATATATTTAAGGGAAGGGAAGAATACGAAGACGATGCGAGTAAACGCGAATTCCCAGTGTTGGATAGGGCAATTGAATTCGACGCCACAGAGCCAGACCAGGTGCGAGTAAGAGAAAGTCGGAATGGTAGAGACGTGAGGTATGTTGGAGTTGGAAGAACGCTGTCGTTATCAGTGCCGTCGCTTGTGCTCTCGACTTCCGTCTCGTCAATTTCGTCATCGACAGTCTCTTCGACATCCCCTTTGCCGCCTTCTCCATTCAAATCATCAAGACGTGATTCGCTGGGGACGAAACCGAGGTCTGGTGGGCGCGATGACGAGACGGGATCTGGGCGCGGAACTGCGTCCAGCGCGGCAGCGAGAGTGAGAACAAGTGATACAGGGATCGGAATTGGGACAGGAATGCCAGTACGCTCGTGCGCGAACAATGACGGGCATGCGGTGTTGCCCCGATATGAACCGTAAAACGGTTTTACGTCTTCATTTGTCCGTGCAACGCGGCTCAGGCAGTTCAGCCTGCAAATCTGGTTTTGGGTTACTGCACTCTCGTCCTTGGCCTTCTTTATTCCTGTCCTCGCTCTCGTGCCATCCTCCCACCTGCAACGTCTCGTTTTCCCTCTGTTTTCTTTCGCATATCGACCCCGCATCCAAATTGCATTCGCATTTTCCTCGGCAATTCCATTTCGTCAGCATTGTCTATCTAGCATCACGTTCCGCATGTCCTTGTCCATCTTTTACGACTGTCTTAATCCAGCGAGTGCCCCGGGCCCTTGTGGTTGTGTTTTATTCCTAAGAGCTCTTTTGTTCAGTACCTCATTGTCATTGTTACTTTCCTTTCCATTTTGTTTTCTATCCTCAATTCCCTTTTCTCCCCCACATACCTCGACTCAGTCGCATCATGTCCTCTCTCACTGCTTCTCACCGTCCTCTTCGGCGGCGTTCCATTCGGCGGTCCGGGTCCGGTAATGTTGAATATGTAGGAGCGGTGATATCATACCTCGCCTCGTGTCATCGCATCCACTTCGATGACGCCATGGCCGTAAATGTGCGTGAGTGATAGTGGTGTAGCATATTAGCGTATGTAGTATCAAACATTCAAAACTGTTTCTTTCCTACGTATCTGCTTGAGATTATTCTCGGCCTTTTTTTTGCCCTGTGTAGGGGAAACGCTAAACGCAAGAAACGCAAGATCTTTTGAACGTAGTATTAGACACTGCTTTAGTGGAGAACAGCAGTGCAACTGCGCGGTTTACCAGAAGAGCAAAGTAGAGGAGGAGGAGTGGCCAAGAGTGGAGATGTCATATGAGATAAGTACCGCAGGGCTCGAGAGACCTTATATATGCAACCTGGGCCCCCTCTCGATTAAACTGCGAAGCGCGGACATCTCGGAAGTTCTCGACCTACGAATCCTGATTGTGACCCGAATACCGGGGACCCCGCGTCATGCCAAGCACTACTGGGCGTGAGGTGAGCTGTATGGGCGATCCGGGAGCCAAGCCCGGGCTGCATGTATGCAGCGGTCAACCAATAGCACACGTTTTGCTTTGGGCGCGGCAGGTCCCATGAGGTCCGGATATATTGTGCTGTGCTGTGATCGGTTGTGAGGAGGGGGGCTTGGGACGGTGTGTGGCGAGCGAGAGGGTAATGGAGATTAATTGTGTTGGCACGGTTGCCTAGGTTCCTGTACTAGGTGCGATATGAACTATACCAGGTGGTCGGCAAGCTAGTCTGTGGTGATGAATTTTTTCTGCTGATGGCAGCTTTAGCAGCGGCGACCCCTGTCCCCCGAGTCTGGGAGAATGTCATTGCTCGTTGCGGGTGCGAGCTGGTTCAGAAATGTATTTTTTGAGGGTGGGAGTGGGTTCAATGAGTAATTTATGGCAAATAACATCGGGGATCACTACCGAGTATCACTTTCCTTGGCGTTCCAATTGCCTTGGCGTCCCAATTTCCTTGCTACCGATTAACATATCCAATCGTCTAAACGAGATTAAACTCGAAACAGCAATTTCACCCTGAGTCAGGGGTCACCCACGATCACCCCAATGTTCTGTAGAGCCTGGTTCCTGTGCTTCCCTTGTCACACTTATCACAAGAATGGGGTATATTCATTTAGGCTCGCTACTGAAAACCGCGCTAGTAAGTTGGTGGCCAAGAAGTGAGCTACTCATTTCGTCCCAAGGGGAGGACGCATTGGGAGAGCGGCGGTATTAGAAGGACAACCCTAACTCTCCCCACCCAGATTTCGGGAACAACCGTCTCATTTCGAGAGCCTGTCGATGTTAGGAATACGTCATAGATGCAGGTCGGGACCGAGTCTGAGAATGTCGGCGTAGGAAGGTCACAAGAGTGATGGGAGTTGAAGGGGACCACATCATCGAGTTGGGGCAGGGCAGTCACTAAACCCTGTCACTTTCCCTCTGTCACCGCCGCCGTCATCTATCTTTTGGTGCAGATCATTATGTCATTATGTATTTAATTAAGTGTCTCCTTCCGCGCGCTTCTTAAACGCCTGGAGTTGCTTCGGAGGTAAGACGTCATCATATTGAGTGTTCCTGAAACTCAACTCGAAACAAACGCTCGAAATAAACGCTATTTATAAGGTTTGCTTATCATCCTGACAGCTGCTGACGATGGCAAAACACGTGTTTCGAAATGAAACTAGACTCTGATTATTTGCAAACTTCTTTTGCAGACTGTTGGCTGGTATGCTTTTATGGTTTGTTTTCTGATTTGCTGCAAGACCTGTAACAACAACAAAGGGATGTTTTCGAACCAGAGAGCAAAATGTATTAGTTGACCACTTGACGCTGAGCGCTGTGTTTTGCCGGAAAATTGAAATAGACAGAAGCCATCGCTTGGGGTAGCTTAATCATGAGGTGTATCTTTATTTCATCTCCCAAGAACATCATGTATGACCTGGGGCTCTTTCCAATGACTAATGAGGATGCAGTGTCCCATTTTTGGTGGGCATATGAACCAGTAATGAAACAACACAAGAAATATAAGGGCACCGAGGATGAGACCTCCTGGCTCCTCACAATGGAACTCAGTCATGTGTTAGAAGTCATGTCTGACTTTCACCACACCTACCCTCACAAACCTGGACCTTGGACTTAACTTAGGCATTTTCACTCAGGCCTCATTCAAAAAAAACAAAAGAAAAATATTATTTTGTCAGCTACCCACTGGACCCCCAGCCTCCGAATCCTCCACCGTGGATGCTCCATCATTGAAGGCATCATCAGGATCCTCCTCCCCAAGGAACAACGGTGCTCTATCCACTCCTTTGCCCATATCACTCGGACCGACCCCCTGGTCCGTTCCGCAAGGTCTCACCATGGCTCTCATCTGAAGTCACCTAGCTTGGTGATCCCGCTCCTCCATTCGAAGTATATTCGCTACCTCCAGCGCATCGGCAACCCGCTTTTGTTCAATAGCGAAGTCACTATAAGCATCAGCGGCCCGTTTCTGGCTATCCGCAATGTCACCGAGCCTATCATGCACGGACTTCATCAGTTCACGGAGGGCCCGCATCTCCGCGACCAGTTCACTCGTGAAATTCGTGAGATTCTCGCCTAGCATGTGATATACCTGGAACGGGAGCCTGCTTGTGATGCTGCTCACTCCAATGATCCGCAATCTCGAGGGACCCCTGCAACAAAGCGATCAGCATTCGTTACCCTTAAAATCCAACCACAACTTACAAGGTACCTCTGGCCAAAAAGATGTCTCGCTCAAACTACGATACGATTAACAATGGCCAAGAGTCTGGAAAAGAGGGGGGGATTTACGAGAATTGTTTTCTGTTGGGAAGGCGCTCCATGGTACAATTTTACAAAAACTATTCGACCATCAAATTGGTTCGCTTTATGCAGGCTGATCGAGACTGCGGTGATAGATGAGTTCGAGCCACTCAGATTGACGTTATAGCGATTTATCGTCTCAAGAAGGCTAATATCATTACGCGTATAAGTTCGTATCTGTAATTTGGTATCAGCACACTGCGTTTCCAACAAAATTCAATGTTACATGCATCGGGATCATCCAAGGAACCTGAGGACATGGGTATTGGATGACTATTCTTAACTTCAAGGTGCATGTGCTGTCAGGGTGGAATGAATGGCTGGAATAAAGTATAATCTCACTTTCAACATGTATATTCACATCTCCCTTGGCATCTGCAACAGACAATGTGACCTGTTTCAGCACTTCATATATGCCATATTGTTCAACAAGTGGGTTCACAGATTTGGCTCTCCTGCATCTTGAGGTCTATCAACGGCGAAGACGTTGACTGTGCTTTGGTAAAGATGGAACTTGGAACATTCATGGTGTTGAAGCACGGAGGCGAAGGTTGAGATGGTTCGAGAGGTAGCAGGCTGGTGTTATACATGAGTTGATAAGGGCCGTGCTATTGAGCGCTGAAGCATAGCGCTGTACTAGCTTCTGAGGGGGGTGCAGGCTGAGTTGTCCGACTTCAAGCATATGTCCGGTAGGAGGTAAGCTGTCGTTGTTAAGCTCTAAAGCTTATACGTGCCACTCACCATTCATCGTATAAGCCTCGCGCATGGAGAATACGTATTTTAAACGAGATATTTGGGAACAACGCAAATCTCAGTACCATCTGTGATCTGGCGCCTGGAAGGCAGTGTGAAGAGGCAGTGGAAAGAATTTAGAAAATATCAGGATTCACAGCATGAGATAATGAAATAACCAGAGTGGCACTGGTGTTAAAAATTGAGTACCAGTCATAGAAATAGGGTAAGGAAGAGGCCGGGGACAACGAGAAGATGCCAAGGTTCCAGCGCGATGCGTGAGATAAAGGGAGATAATTTAATTGAGCAATTATATGATATGACTTGTGAGAGAAACGACACCTGGTTTCGCTTGAGGCAGAAGTTTCAGCACGCCAGATGGTTCAGTAGTATTTAGAAGTTCTGGAATCTCCAAAAAAAATCTAATCAGAATTGAGTGATTTAAAAAAAAAAACGGTCAAACCATGAAACAGCATTAGACGACCACGTTTGCGTGAACGCGATCGGTGTTATCGTTCGCCCCACCAGCGCTTCATTATTGTGTTCAAAATTTTCGACAGTGCAGCGACCATAAGCTCCTCTAGATAATACTCCAGACCAAAACTCAGAAACATATTTGGATGCATACTGTCAAAAATGTATTATATTATATACACTGTTGAAAGATTGCAGCTTCTGGTTTACATAATTAGCACTCTACGTGATATCAAAAATTTCAGACCTTCAAAGCTGTGATATATTTTGTTCAGTTGTGCACCATTTCAACACCTGTCCAAATAGTGGCAATGATGCCAGAAGAAATATTATGATTCGTCTTACATGACAGGGGTCTCATGATGTTAGCTGACTCTACGCACCAGATCAGTTCACTGACAACTAATCCCATTGTCAGCACAGCTCTGATGCCTGTCATTCCTGTCCAGCACTTGTTTGTCAAGTCGCATACCACAGAAAGCCTTTAGTTGTGGAGCTAACACACATTCTTGAGTGGTGTTCTAATTTTTGTTGTATCCTGGACAATGATACCTTCCTTCAGCAGGACCACAGAAAATAAGGGAGGAGGTTCGCCGGGCTCGAACGGCGAAAAGTTCGGACGCGGAAATTGGGGGCCAGGGAAAAAGATTCGGACACAGACAGACCTATCTCAAAGGGGCAAATTTTCGTTCAAACAGAGAGAAAAAATAGAAAAAATTGCCTGGGCCTCTCTCTACCCGGTTTCTGTGTACAGTTCGATATAAAAACAATACAAGACAAGTTGGACAACTAGAGGTGAGAGCATGCAAGAGTCATGCATCCTCACACCTTTTTTCCTCCCTTTGTGGTACTCTTCAGGTCCTTTATCACTGATCCCAATGCCTGCAAACACTTGGACAACTTCTGGAAAGTGGCCCAGTCTTTGTTGTCCACCAAGATTGTCTGTGAATTGGCAAACTTTACCTCCTCCTCAAGCTTACAAAGGAAATGAGTTGATGGCATGTGAAGATATGTCACAGCCCTGATGTTAGCCTTATTGCAATGGATGGAACAGAAGTGGTTTGGTGAGTTTGTCTGCTCAAAATTCTGTGCCACTACATAGGATAAAGCACTGATTTCAGAGATGGAGGCCTGCCATGCATGTCAACTCCTGCTACCAGCCTCCTTTCAATAAAATGTTAAAACTGGTAGATGGTTGATTGTGAGCTGCAGCTATGAGTAGAGATAAGTAATGGTAAAGATACCTCTCTTAACATATATTGACCCATTCCAATATAATAATGCCTAACTTCCTACTTTCAGTGGGGCATGGGGTGGGGGTACTAGACTTATGCCATCACCAACCAAGCCTTCAGCAAGATATCATGAGAAATTTATATTGCCCTTATTGAAGAATTCTACTCATGCCACCCAGGCCTGTGTGTTTTTGTAAGACAGTGGGTCACCTATCTGGTGAATGCAAGTTATGTACCATATTGACTTGTTCTTTGGCTGCAACCTCAGCATTGGCTGAGTTCCCAGTAAGAGTCAGGATTTCCTCAGGGCTTCTTATTCCAGGTGTGGTTCTAAACTTCTACAATGCATCCTACTCTAGTCTCTAGGCCACGACCTGTTCAATGGGCAGTTTCTGCCATCTGCATATGAGCCATTGGCAGTCAGTCTGGACCAGAGATGTTGGGGTTGTATCTTGGGGGTTTGCATGTGTTTTGATGCTCTTCAAAGCACTCCATTCCTGCAGGTCATGATTTTGAGGTATGTGATGAACATATGAATATGCTGCTCTGTAAAGAATTCATCTGAGAGCAGTTGGGGAAAGAAACTGACTCTCATCACAGGTCATTTGGCCTCTACTGAAAGCATCCAGATGTATATTCTGTGCAAAATCCTGTTAAAAACAACCTGAACTCTATAGGTCTGTCAGGAACCGTACGCCAGCAAGCTGACTATTCAATTCAGCCCACTCAGCCTAACTCTGCTCTTGCTCGCTATTCAACATAACGCCCTCAGCCCATGGACTATATGCACCTCGTGTATCCGTCTTGGCATCACATGCTCCTGTCAAATCACTCCACTCATTTACGTCACATTCCACATGCTTGCTTTTCCATTCTGTCCTCATTTACATTTAATATCTTTCATTATGTTTCATTTCGTTTTCATCTGTTCGCAATTCCGTTCACTCCTTTATATCCGATCTGCTATTATGTCCTTAGGGTAACTTCATTGGGAATCTGAGTGACACGTCACTCAACAATGTCATGGAGGAGATCATTATTGGGACATAGTATTCTGTTTCTCGCTTTTCACGTTCCTCGGCTTTCTCATTCTATTATAGGAATCTATTTGACTCCTAATAGATTAGAAAGTAGTATAAAAGATCTTGTACTATTAGTTCAGTCTTCAGTCAGAAAATCAATCTTGATTTTGACTAAGTTCCTCTGTTCACTTCCGTCTCTCTTCGCTTTTACGAAATTTGGGGACCGTGCGATCCAAGTGGGTGCAATGCAAGTACGTTGAAGCCAACCCCAATCCGAACCTCACCAATTGCCTCGCCATTGGGAGATTTAATAATATACGATTACATCTTTATCATCATTGTAACAGGGTCCCAAGGCCCTGAGGGAGGGTAAGCATCTATTCCTGAGCATGTTACCAATCTCTCTGCTCCCAGATAATCTCAGATATTGCTGTTCAGAAGGTCCTGTAAGGGCAACCTAAGCAGATGCTCTACCCTAGGGCAGCATGCTGGTGAAGAGGGATCTAAAGATTAGCATAGAGTATATGTACATAGTGCTAGCATACCTGGTGAAGCAGTTTCTCCAGTATCCAATCCAATGATAGAGGTCTGAGAGGAGGAGGATATATGTTAAGTACATGTACCAAGTATCGGCTCACTCAGCAGTGCCAACCAAATGATCAGTCTAATTCCATATTGACCAAGCCACATACAAGTCACTTAGTATGTCGGTCTCAGCTCAGCACACTCTTCATCCACATCTCCCATCCTATCTCTCATCCACTCTTCTCTCATTCATTTTCCATTGTTTCCACCCCATTTATTCTTTATTTCTTGGCCCACTCTACCTCAGGACATTTTTTTATTGTTTTATCCTTGGCCATGACCCTATTGTTTTATATTGGGTCATTTTCTATTATCTTATTCTTGGCCACATTCCCATTATCTTATTTGACCACATTTCCATTGTTCTATTCTTGTTTACATTTCTTTGTTTTTTCTTGATCATTGTGGACGATACCTCCATATGCTCTTCATACCTCATTGTTTCTCCATGTCTTGTGCCACTGTCAAGCTTCGGTTACTGATGGACTCCGGTACTGCCGAGGGGTGTCGGGCAGACAATGGCCAAGTCCTGCAGGCCAAGAGTAGTGGCATTGGCTTCAACATACTTGTGCGATGCGCCCTACTTGCCATGCATGCCACCAATTTGCAACAGACAGGTACTCAGGAGGATGCTGATGATGCCGGCTCAAGTCGAGGACTTTAACAGAGAGGAAGAAGGTAGAAGGGCCTAAGCCTAGTCGATACCCAGAATGAGGAAATATGTACATGCATGTCCTACTTATATAGGTTAAGAAGCGACATGTGGAATAAGGAATGTGGAACAACAAGGTATGCAGAGCATGTGGTTATTGTCCACAATGAGTAAAATTAGAACAAGGAATGTAAACCGGGATAAAATAATAAATGATAGAATAATAGGGAATGGGTCAAAGACAGGACAATAGAGAGTGCATGACTATAAAACAAGGGTTGTGCATGAAGATAGAACAAGGACAGAAAGTCCTGAGGTGAAGCAGATTGAGGAATGGGCAGATGGTGTGGTGGACGTACTGAGCCGAGAACAGTGTACCAAGTGACATGCATGCGGTGTGGACACTTGTACATGGACGTAGATTGGCTGCTTGGTCGGCACTGCTGAATAACCGGAACCTCGGTATGTGTACTTGACAGCCACCCTGATTCCACATCTTGCTTCTTAACCTATATAAGTAGTACATGGATGTAGATATTTTTAGGGAATAGCACAGGTTCGGCCAACCCACACAGGTCACTGGGTCAGGTGCCCTTGGGTTTGGGTGTGGGTCAAGCCAAGGGCACCCATGACCTGGCCCAACCTGGCATGTCAACCATGTACATGTGCACGATACCAAACCAGAGACTCACTCCTATTGTACATGTGTGTGTACGACATGCATGCGTATATGACATACACACACCGCCATGTGCATACAATACACATGCCGCACACATATGACATGCATGCACCGACACCAACGAGCCATACATGCATGTGTATAACATGTTCATGTCAGCGTGTGCACATACAGCACATTAGCACATGCACATACAATGTGTCTATATTGGCGCATACATGTACAGTGTGTTAGCGCTTGCACATACAATGCGTCCATGTTGGTGCATATGTGTACAGCATGTTTGAGTCAGCACATATGCGTACAGCACGTTTGAGTCGGTGCATATGCATACAGCACGTTTGAGTTGGCACGTTCGAGTCAGCACATATGTGTACTGCATGTTCGAGTCGGCATGTACGTATACAGTGTGTTTGTGTCAGCGTGTGTGCATACAGTGTGTTTGAGTTGGCACATACACATACTGCACGTTCAAGTTAGCATATATGCATACTGCATGTTCGTGTTGGCACATGCACATACAGCACATTCATATTGGCATGAACATGACGTATGACACGAATGTGCCGCAGGCGTATGGGTACGGTGTGCACCCGACACCCATCCACCTGAGGGAAAAAACCCATGGGTTGATGGGTTCAGGTTTGCCATGGGTCAGGTGTGGGTCACCCACATTTGACCTGTGGGTGACCCATGCCATTCCCTAGATATTTTCCTCGTTCTGAATATCAACTTGGCATACACCTTCTTGTCTTCCCTTCTCCCATCTGAAGTCCTCTACTCGGGCCAACACTCTTGGCACTCTCCTGGGTATCTCTTCTGTCCTAAATCAGTGGAATACACAGAAATTAGAGTACAACGCATAAGTATGTTGAAGCCAATCCACTCCGATCATTGGCCAATTCCTGCCAACATCGTGAAGTCAGTACTATTGCAATAGTACTTGGCCTACACATCATCAGCATCCTCAGTGCTTGACAGATATATGGGAATATAGTTGTGCACTCTCATCTTGTGATTAAGAGTGAGTCAAATAGAGTGGGCTGGGTAATCAAGGTGGGATGGTGCCTTGAACTTCCACTCTACTCCTATTATGGTATGCTGGTCTAGACATCGTTCTAAGGAAAATGTATGGTTTTTGACTTTCCAGAAAATAGACTGCATCTTCTATTGCATATGACTGAGTGTAGATTGGATGGGATCTTCTCCTGAGTGAGAAATGTGCTGGTGGAGGTACATGAGGATAATGATGAGATAGTGATTCTGTCTGGATGTGTGAATCATGTATTGTAGCATTGCATGGGAATGAGCTCTGAAGAAGACATGATGATGTATTGGGAGTCTGAAGATTGTAGTTCTGTGTAGAATGGTTGGCTGCATGATGTGGCAACAGTGAAGGTGATATGGGATGAGTGCCATCAGAGTCAAATCCATAACATAGTTGAGATCAACAGCTTTACTGTCAGCGATACAACTTGGGGAGTGAGCCAAGGATGATGATAACTAGGTCATCATTGATAAGTCCAGCAGTCATCCCTGTGAACTGTTCCTGCATTCTCATGAGGGTCTCTAGGTGCATGTGGACATTAGAGTCATCCTCACACTTCAGCTTGTACATCTGGTGCCCCATGTCCACTTTAATGGTGAGTGCCTCCATCTCATGCTTTACACATACTACATCCCAGACTCCTTTGCTGTGGTCAGGTTCCTGACTTTGTTAAGGACACTGTCAGGGACTGTGGTGAAGATTTGGGCCATGATTGTGGCCTGTCACTGGTTGTAGTCATCCCAGTGTTTCTCTAGGTCATCCAGCTGTTCCTCCTCCTTATCTGTTAGTTCATGACCCTTAGGGTAGGTGGGGATCAGAGGAGGGATTTGAGCAGTCCCATCTAAGTGCTGCTTGGTGCCATGGGTAAATGCCAGTGTAGCTAATGTCTGACTCTTCCAGGTAACCCAATTTGTGCTGTTTCAGGGGAGCTTGGGGACAACAAATGACTTAGAGTTTGATGAAGACATCTAGCTTCTGCAGGGCCCATAACCTGTTGGAGATAAGCACAGTAGCTAAGTACAGACCAGCTCAGTGAATGGGGAGTTTACTGAGCACATGCTATTAGCCTACCTAAGTACAGACAAGCTATCAGGTGTTAAGCTTAGTCTGTCTATGTAGAGAGAAGAATATGCACCTCAGTGAATGGGGAGTTCACGAAGGTGCCTGTAGCTACATGTCTGTTTATATATACAGCCTTGGTCATCCATGACCAAGGTTATCAGTGCCTTCAGATACCTGGTACTGCTGCATGCAACGCTTACTCATACATTTTCCAACACTCCTGAAATCAGGGACGAAAATACCTTCATCATATTCCTATAGTCTCATAGGCTAGGTCTCGAAACATCAGGCTGTACAAAGGACAAAACTTCCTTTAGGGCCTAGTCCATTAGAAATTCTTGTTTTCAATCGCTTTTTATATTCTATATTATGCGCCGACCTACAGACTTAGTCCACCATTGCCAGCAGTAAAATAATTATTTTCCTTAGGAGGCATGACTCGTTCACATTAATTTGAAAAGCTTACTGTGGTTTACTTGCTCGAGTCCAACATGCATGATGACTTATCACCGAGCAAGCATTGACCCCACGTTGCAGTTGTGTACAAATGTCGTGTATGACGCGATACGAGGACCTCAAGTGGAACACAGAAGCGGCCATTCGACGGGTTAGCACGTGAACTCTATAAACATGCAATATTCTTATTAGCACATCGTTCTATTCTTGATCCCGACGTGTTTATGCGAGCACGAAGAACATCTTTTGATCTTGATTTTAAAAGAAACTACCTCTGTAGAGCAGAATTCATTATTATTGAATAAGGATATCTATCAACAACGACACACCTTAGTTTAACGAATGGACGTAAATACCATTCGTGAACAACATGCGATGGGATGAATCATCCTTGTCTTTCTGGGTGCTGCCCTCATGATGGCCAGAAAGATCCAGCTTCTCATAGACACTGACAGGGTGGTATAAGAGGGAGTATGGAGTTGAAAGTAGCGAATGGACATAAAATGAAATCTACCATGGTTTTCCGGGACAACAGAAGCCCAAACTTCAATAATTCAATCTTGTCCTATACTTGTATTTATTTGACGGACACCTTCACTTTCGACCAGTGAATCGCTGGGAGACCTCTCAGAGTGAATAAAAGGCGGGAGCGCTCTTCTTGGGGATACCCATTCGAAATGATCCGAATGGTTGACCCAGTAAGTGGATACAATATAAATGAATTTGCCAAATCATGCCATTGGCGATCGATTACTTGATCCTCTGAGTTCTTTCGTAAAGCTTCCGACCCTACTGCTATGGCAGGAAGAAGGGGATAACAATATTTGCGGTATAATTGAACGACCATGCGTTCTGGGAGAATGTGGGGAATTCACCAATCTGTCATATGCAATCGTCAAGTTAAATAAATCGGCGGCTGAGGCAGATGAAAATCCCTCATAGCCTCAGGCATCGGGAGTTATCTTGGATTCTGTAGAGAGACTTTCAGCTGATAGAGGTCTTGTTTCCTAAAGTTGTCGCTTGATCTGAACAAATATCAGAGATGATGCATACAACTGCATCAGACATGCTAGTTCATTCAGATGAGTCATGCAAAGTTAGTCGAAGAAAGAGTGTTGCCGAATTGACTAACCCAACCGTCCTTTCACGTAATTGCAACTCGATCTCCTACAACGCGAGGGCTGGATAAATTACGGCCTCTAGGATGATGGATTTGGGGGGTAGGAGAGTCCCCTTGCAGTCAAAGAAGTGTTTCCGAATTGACTAACCTAACCTTCCATTCACAAATTTCCTACGACGCGAGTCTTGGATAAACTATGACCTCTAAAATGATGAGTTTGGGGCAGGGCGTTCACCTGAGGTAGCCGTTGCGGTGGAAGAAAGAGTGTTTCTGAATGGACTGGTCCGACTGTCCTTTCATGTAAATGTGACTTGATATCCTACGACGCGAGTCCTGAATAGATTACGACCTCTAGCATGATGGGTTTGGGGCAGGACGTTCATCTGAGACAGCTTTGCGGGGAGCACTAGGATGTGCGCTGGGATGTTTCCCTGCCTTTATGCAGTCTCATACACGGCTTATGATACTATTGCTGATCCATGCTTGGCGTAGGCTTGTTGGCTTAGTTGTGGATAGATAGTAACTTCAGTTTGCATCATACTATGCATTTTTCCCGGTTGCATTGCTGTAAAATCCCAATGTCAGGTCTAAGGGATATCGAACAACTTCCACTGTCAGTTTGTCAATGACCTATTTGCCAGCAAAGTTCACTCACTATTCCTTTGAAGTACGGTGCGGGAGTCGTGATACTAGCACCTGGAAGAGAGACATAGAGTAACAATGTTGGAATGAATCCTAAAATCGTGCCGGTGGTCAATTGGAGCGAGAGGACGAGGGGACGTGACGAAGGGGGGATGGCGGAAATTGTGCGGGAGTGGGAAATTTAAAAAGACCGTAAGAGTTTCAAGTCACGTGTAGGTGAAGGGTTTCGCTCCAAATGTCTGCTAAAAATTCTCTCTACCTCACCTAACCTAATGAAACGCATTGTAACGTCAGGAGACATACATGTAGTCCTTATTGGGTATGCGACAACGGGACCAAAAGTCAATTCCTACCTTCAGTCGACGTCGACTCCGACACCGCCACCTTCATGGACTTTCGACTGTTCCACCGTACAAAAAAAATCGCTCCGCGTTGGGCCTAGAGACATTGATGGTCATCCATCACTGGTAATCCCGAACCCAAAAGCTAGACTGTGGACACCACATTGGGGGAAAGTTCAACTTGTTCTTGGTTGGAACCACTTGTTAGAGCCAGAGGGTGCACTTGATTAAGGGGCAACTGACGGTGAGATTCGTGATACCATGACATGCTTTTTGAAAAATAATAGGCATTCAGTTCGGACAAGCGATCATTGATCATCGACATCTACACCGACAGTTGGGCAGGATTTGTGCGTTTGAAAGAACCACACTCTCGCTCTCTTGCTGCCCTTGGAAGATCTT
>QLPG01053089.1:0-25671 GCA_003314385.1 Gomphus sp. MG54 | reverse complement strand
ATATACTTGTCTTTAGCATCTATATTGACAAGCCCCAAAGGCACTTGTTGCTCTGTGTCAGTTATCAGTCTTATCAGACCTTCCCTGCCATCACCTCGGCCCCGTCCGCCCTTGCGCCCCTTAACTGGACGTTCTCCCAATTTTTCTGGGCCCGAGATACGAGACAAGCGTGTTCCTTCTCCGAAACACAGAGACGTTCCTTCTCCCACTTGTTTAGTTTCGAGCTCCCTGCATCAGCATTTGGAGTCTGCCTCTGAGTCCCGGACCCCGAAGGAACCACCGGTTCTGACCCATCCTCCGATATCGTGTATAAGTCGGAAACGATAGGGGTGCTTTTGACTTTCTTTCTAGGGTTCCTGGGACCCTTCTTCGAAGACTCCCCCCTTCGGAGCTGGTTGGACTCCACATCCTCCTTGGCCTTCTCGGCCGCCTCCTTCTCCGACTTTTCTTTGGCCTCTTTTTCGGCCTTTTCCTTGGCCTCTTTTTCAGCCTTTTCCTTCGCCTCTTTTTCAGCCTTCTCCTTCACCTCTTCCTCGGCCTTGAGCTTGGCCTCTTCCTCCGCCTTCTTCTTCACCTCCTTGGCCTTGAGTTTGGCCTCCGCCTCCTCCTTGGCCTTTTGTTCTGCCTCCTCCTTGGCTTTACGCTCAGCCTCCCGAGCCTCTTCCTCAGCCTTTCGGGCCTCCTCCTCGGTCTTGCGTTTCTTGTCTGCTCAGACCTTCTCAAGCTGGGCTAGGAGTACCACCTCCACGTCTATTTCTACGGGGGGTGTTGAGGCCATAGTTAACCGCCATGAAAAGAGGGCCCTCCTTATATACCCTATCGATGCCCAATCTTCCCACAGTAACTTCCGTCACCATTAGGCGCCAGGACCTCGAGGCTCGGTCCTAACAGGGGGGCACTGTTATATCCGAGATATAACCCTGACATCTCGGATGCCCGACATCAGGCGCTATGAAGAACCACCCTCTGAATCAAGTCCGAGCCAGTCTCGTCACCTCCGAGTCCGAACAGCATCGACACCCTCGGACCTCGGACATCCTTCCTTTCCCGTCGAACAATAGTCTTGTTGTCTTATTGTAACACCAGATGTATATTTCTCTTGTTCTCCATTTTCATTCGTCTTATTGTTCTCTTGACTATCCCTAATTAGTTACAATAAGGACTGCGTGTATAAATACCTCCAGACTTCTGTACTATACCTTAGTTTGAATATCGACTTGTATTCCCACTCACTCTTGAACTCCGAAAGCTTATCTTCTCCGAACCTCCGAAATAAAGGACTGACGATCAAGGAGGGCACAACATTAAAGTTGAAGCCAAGTCCTTATGACTCCAAACACACGACTTGGACCGACTTACATCAGCTCGGACCTGACGCGAACTCGGACGCTAACACCAAGTACTAATACAAAAGTACCGACTTCATGATGGTGACAGGGAATCAGCCAAGTCCAGTAGACTGATCAGGGTGGCTTGGATTCAATGTACTTGTGCATTGCACCCTACTTTCCATGTATGCTACTAATTCCAGAGGGTAGAGGAACTTGGGAGAGTGCCAAGAGTGTCAGCCAATTAAGGACTTCAGACAGGAGAATGAGGGAAGGCAAGAAGGTGTATGCCAAGTTGATATTCAGCATGAGGACTATCTACATCCATATATTACTTATATAGGTTAAGAACTGGATGTGGAACAGGGTGGTATAAGGTATGAATAAGAGATAAGGTATGAAAGCATGTGGGAGCATTATCCACAATGCTCAAGAATAGAACACTAGACACAAATGAAAATAGAACAATAAAATCTGGCCAATGTCAAGCTTTGGGTCCTGACGGACTTTGGTACTGTTGAAAGGTCGGGCAGACAATGGCCAAGTCCTGCAGGCCAAGAGTAGTGGTGTTGGCTTCAACGTACTCATGCATTGCACCCTACTTGCCGTGTGTGCCACCGATTTGCAACAGGCAAATACTCGGGAGGATGCTGGTGATGCCGGCCTGAGTCGAGAACTTAACAGAGAGGAAGAAGGTAGAAGGGCCTAAGCCTAGTCGATACCCAGAATGAGGAAATATGTACATGCATGTCCTACTTATATAGGTTAAGAAGCGACATGTGGAATAAGGAATGTGCAACAATAAGATATGCAGAGCATGTGGTTATTATCCACAATGAGTACAATTAGAATGAAGGAATGTAAAATGGGGATAGAACAATAAAGGATAGGATAATAGAAATGTGGCCAAGGATAGGATAATAGGAACTGCCTGACTATTAAACAAGGGCTGTGACCAAGGATAGAACAAGGACAGAAAGTCCCAAGGTGAGATGGACTGAGGGGTGAGGAGTAGGCATGTGGGTGGTGGATGTGCCAAGCCGAGACTGGTGTACCAAGTGATATGCATGCGGTGTGGACATTTGGACGTGAATATAGGAAGGCTGCTTGGTTGGCACTGCCGAATAAATGGGTCTTGGTATGTGTACTTGACAGCCAAGCATAATACAATAAGAGCCTGATTGAAAATAAGATAATAGAATGTGACTTAATATAAAACAATAGGGTCATAACCGAAAATAAAACAATATAAATGTCCCAAGGTAAAATGGAATGAGGAAGCAGATCAGGCATAAAAGAACAACAAGGGATAGGATGAAGAGAAGTGGACCAAGTGATGAACTAAAGATACCGAGCTAAGACCACGTACTAGTGAAGAAATGACTTGTCACTTGTGTGTGGGATTAACATTAGAGATTGTTTGGCTGGTATGACTGAGTGAACCGAGGCGTGGTATTATGTACTTAGCAGGAATATCAGACCCAAACTGGCATAACACATCCTAGGGTATATCCATGACATATGTTTTGGAACCCGAGAAGCAGTGACAAAACTTTGGTGTGAGCCAAGGCAAGTCAAGTTCTCCGACAAGATACAGGAGGACAACAAAATACACTTGCACTGGCTTTTTTCATGGAGAACCCAATTAAGAGATTATACTCTGGAGATTCACTTAGTCTGTTATCACAAGAGTATTGCAATAAAGAATTAATGAAATCTCTTGTAGCTGTGCAAAGTGTCTTTATTGATTCTGATCCGGGTTGTTTGTCCAAAGAGAATATTTAAGGGGGGTCTTGTCAGGTATCTTGTCCGTTACATATAGAATTAATAGTTTAAGAGTGTTAAACTATTAGTTCTAGAATGGTTTAGATTTATTTCCACTTTTCTATTTTTTAGTTGATTTAGTTCTTTCTTAGTTTTTATGGATTTAGGTTATGAGGGTAACCCGCCGCTTCGGTGGCAAGGTTAAAGTTTAATCTTCAGAATAAACCTAATCAACAAGTCTTCAGACTCGTTGTAGAGTGTAGCTTCTGGTCTTCGGACCAGTTACTTAAGAAGACTTCAGTCTACTTATGAGAGTGCTGCTGGCACTTGCTTAATCCTGTGGATTGATGTGTGTGAAAAATGATTGTTATTTTACACTACATAACTAGCTTCTTTTATACTAATTCTAGGCTAATTATGTAATCTCCTGATAAGGCAATCCCTTCATGAAGGTTGTGGAGGTGTTCAGAAAGTGTTGGAATGCCTTGGAAATCTGTAGAGTCATTATGTCACTATTGTAACTACTTTTACAATAAAAGAAATATAAGGTTCCCACGACTGGTACTTTCGTGACTGGTCATGTCACAAAATACTAATATTATATAAGTCCAGGAATTTGTTGTACATTGTGGACTGAGAACTTGAGCCAGAAAATTGAAGCCTTTTTCATAGGTTTGAATATTAGTTCCATAGTTGTTGTGGCTTGTGGATCTATACATAGATAGGCGAAAATATACATATTTTTATGATTATCTGTTAGCTCAATCTTCTTGAAAATCAAGAGTTAATTACTAGAGGTATTTCACTCTTGATTGGCCTGCCAAAAATATTATTAGATTTTTTTGTTGCCAAGATATGGCGGTTTTAAGTGAATATTTTTGTTGGAAGAGGTTTGGACATATGCAGACTGATTAAGCTCGAAAAAATGACTAGAAGTGATAGGGGACATCCCAATTCCTCTACAACATAGCCAACAGGGTCATGGAACCTTCATGAAGACATAGAATGGGCCTCAAGATCTCGTGGATCCTAGGCTATGATGACATAGAGGGCAATAAAGCAGCAAATCATGCAGCAAGAGAGGTGGCAGCTGGGGAAGGCAGCTAGATAAGTAGACTCCTGCTGTTCCTTGTTACTGATATACTCCCATGCAGCTTGGCCATGGCAAGACAAGGATTCAAAATAAATCACAAGCTTAGATAGAAACAGTGGTGGAAATAGTTGCCCTACTATATATAGAGAGCAAAGATCAACCACAGCCTGCCCTCCTGCACCTACCTTAGAAACACAGCAGGGTTCACCCACATGTAGTACAGCCTAATCACACAGCTATTCACAAGCCATGCCCCGCTTAAGAGGGATCTTCATCAAATCAAACAGATACCACCCTGACTGTGCCAAGCATGTTGTGAGACTGATGAGACTGTCCATCATTTCCTCTTCAAATGTCAGGCACATGATCATGCATGCCACAGGCTGAGGTAGAAGCTAGAGAGGAAATCAACATCTATTAAAGAGCTACTAGGGGTAAAGGGCTCCATAGTAGCTCTGCTAGGTTATATAGCAGCAACTGGAAGGAAAAATACATTTGGTGATATTGCCCCACTGTCAGGGTTCAGTATTGCTGAAGGTTCAGATGGGAGTGGGCCAAGTCCTGCAGGCCGGTAGTAGTGGCTTTGGCTTCAACATGCTCATGCATTGTGCCCTACTTGCTCTGTGCATGCCACCATTTTGGGACAGAAGAGGAACTAGGGAGAGTGCCGAGAATGTTGGCCTGAGTGGAGGACTTTAACAGGGGAAGGGAGGTAAAGGGGCATAAGCCTAGTCAATACCCAGAATGAGGAAGTATGTACATGCATGCACTACGTATATAGGTTAAGAAGCAAGATGTGAAATAAGGAATGTGGAACAATAATGTATGCAGAGCATGTTGGGGTATTGTCCACAATGATCAAGAATAGAATAAGGAATGTGGACGAGAATAGAACAATGAAAATAAGATAATAGAAATGTGGCCAAAAATAGAATAATAGGGAGTGACCAAATATAACAATAGGGTCATGGCCAAAAATAAAACAATGGCAAAATGTCCTGAGGTGAAGTGGGTCAAGAAATAAGGAATAAATGGGGTGAGGATTAATGGTTAATGAGTGGGGAAGAGTGGATGAGGGATAGGAATGAGGAATGTAGATTGTGAATGTGCTGAGCAGAGACTGATGTACAAAGTGACATATGTGTGGATTGGTCACTTGCACATGGAATTAGACTGATCGTTCAGTTGGCACTGTTGGAAAATATCAATCCGACATGTTGGCAAAGTCTAAGAGCTGAGACAACCTTTGTTCTTATTCATTCTGAGCGTTATTGAATGACAAGATTATATTCCTTTTTATTCTATTGTATAACCTTTTGTAGCGATCAAAAGACTGACGCATAGTTATAAGCCAGCCTTTGAGTAGATAGTTCCTCAGTTGAAGTATCTGCACCTTCGACTGAGGTAAGTCACATCACTCTCTAAGATTATATCTAGAGTACTTATTTATTTTGTAGTACTCTTACTGTTTAGGTATTTACAATATAGTCGAAGTATCTGCACCTTCGACTGAGTACTCTTACTGTTTAGCAAACTCGTATCAAATCACTCTATTTAATCTTATCAGGCACTGCCGAGTTACCGGGTGCTTGGTATGTGTACTTGACACCCACCATCCTCTTAAAAATAGAATGACTAGTTTGACAAAATACTAAGGTAGAAGACAAACAGTTTCTACTAAGGTCACATGATGTGATGGTCATGGTCACAGGTGTAAAAATTTCATTATCAAGTAAAAATTGTATATTCTGCTACAGATGATGGTGGATTGTTTATGGAAATAATGATTCAGCTACACTATATAATATCAGGGTTGTTTATCTCAGCTAAAATAGTATCTGGTATGTTGCCAGATCCTTGTGCAACATGGTGGATATGACACTTGAGTCACATGACCTTAGTGGAATCCATTTATATAGGTGCTTATGTCAGTGCAAAAATTTTGTGACCAAAAAAATTTTGATACTGTTAGACTGCTTAAAAATGTGATTATGAATTTTGGGAAGATGTTTGAAAGTTTGGATATACTACATTTGCAATAGTGATTTTTTCCAAAAAGTAAAACCAAGACCATGTACATATAGTTCTATGCCATTGATCTGTGGTCTCAGAATCATTTTTTATTGAAGTTGCCAGATCCTTGTACAAAATGGTGGATGTGACATTTGAGTCACATGACCTTAGCAGAAACCATTTGTCTTCTACCTTAGAATACAAAGCTGTGGACATTGAAACTGGACCACTAGTGATACCTAAAAAACTAACAAAATATGATTCACTATTAAACACCTACTCATGTAGTGATATGCTGTAGCAAGACCAAGAAGAAGCCCAAGGCCCCTTCTGATTCTTCAACTGCAGTGCTCTCACTTGTCATACCAGCAGCCAAGCACTTACAAAGCCAGACCCTTCATATAATTAAACATACACCAGGAGAACAGAAGTACTCACCTCACAAAAGGGAGGTGAGAAACAGCTCAAGGAGCTAGGCTGGCAGGGGGCATGGAGCTCATTGTCAGTACACATGCCCACTCAAGGATGCAAAGGGATGGGAACCCTAGGGAGAGAGAAGAAGGCTAGTGATTGGCATGGGTATTGGAAACCTGTGCAGGTAGCGGGTATGGGTAGTGTGGGTAAGGGTCAGGGTCAGGATTTCCAACCTGGCCCAAACCCATACCCACAGGTGGGTTGAAGCAGGTTTTTAGTCAGCACTTTGTAAGCAAAATTATTATCTAAGCCCAGCTGCACCCTGGTCATGTGACTGTACTCATGTCAAGCCCACGATACCGTTCTCCTATTTACTTGGCAGTACTGACCAACTGACCCTTACTCATATCATCCCTTACCAGTGTATGGCCTCAGCTTGTACATTTGGTTCATTATCCCTATCCCACCCTCCTATTCTTTATTATTCTTTTATTCCCTGTCCTTCCCCTTACCCGTTTACCCTCAGGACATTCACTATTTGTTGTCACTCGGCAGTGGCCCTATTGTTTTATGTTCAGCCACTCTCTATTGTTCTATTCTCACTCACTCTTTTGTTCTCGGTCATACTTCATTGTTCTATTCTCACCCACATTCCTTGTTCTATTCTTGATCATTGTGGACAATACCTCCACATGATTCTTCATACCTTATTGTTCTCCATTCCTTGTGCCACTCTGTTCCACATCTCATTTATTAACCTATATAAGTAGCCAATGTATGTAGATGGTTCTTCATTCTGGAAATCAACTAGGTTTACGCCTTCTTGTCCTCCCTTCTCCTGTCTAAAGTCCTTTACCTGGGCTGACACTCTTAGCATTCTCCTGGGTATCTCTTCTGTCCCAAATCAGTGGCACGCACAGAAAGTAGGGTGCAATGCACAAGCACGTTGAAGCCAAGCCACTACTCCCGGACTGCAGGACTTGGCCATTCCCATCCGACACCTTGGCATTCTCAGAGCCTGACAACTCAAAATCTATATATTTTTGTATTTTAAAAAATCAGAATTTTAATTAAAATATTTTGTGGCTGATGTAATCAAAGTTCAGCACCAACATTGCTTACATAAGCTTGACATGTACCACAACGGCATATGAAATCAATGGCGAATCAACAACTGGCATTCTACTCCATATGGGCTACAGCCCTATGAATCCTAGAGACAGTAGGGTGCAATGACCCAATTGGTCTGGTGATCCAGGGGAAGCACTTGAATCTAAGTCCTCTGTTGTCATCACCCAACATGTGGTTTCTCCATGTCCTTGCTCATCCGTCCCTGTACTACCACAATTCATCATGCCCTCATACTCACACTCAGCATCAGTGTCATCCAGTACCCAATATAGTATAAACTGACTCATTAACGGTGAATCATTTTATCCATGAAGGACTTAGGTTTCATAGCTTATCTTGAGGAATAACACAAGCTATTCACATAAGCTTGCTCAGTCAGCTTCTCTGTCACACATACATCACACCTTGTGTCATTGCTCCTAAAAATAAACATGACCACAGGGGACACTGAATGATACCAACAACCAGTGCTTGCTTTGTGCTATTTGCAATAATGTGTCATTTATATTCACTGTATACCTACCACATTTGACAGCGATGACCTCCCTCCCTCCTTTCACTGTTACTCTGCACCATTTTTACTACCATACTTACAAACACTCAGGTGTTACTCACCGTTAAACCATGCAACACACCATACATGTGGCTAAAAAGACCCCTGGATAGTGCAGTGATTCAGAAAGGTGATTGGTAGTCATTGGCCACGTCATGCACCCATGTTGTTGCATACCAATGTGGTGACTGTGACTGCCATGCTGGTTCTGTCCCATCACACAGTTCCTATGATCGATGATTTCTGTGCAAATTAGTACAGGTTCATATTTGGGTTAGATCTTAAGACATCGACACTAACTCATTACAAACAGGGAAGCATTTTGTCAAGATTCGGTGATGCCGAGATATCAGTTAAGTCCTGCAAACCGTTACGGGGTGGCTAGGCTTCAACGTGCTCTTGCGTTGCGCCCTGCTCTTCCGTGTGTGCCACTAATTTGGATAGCGAGAGGAGCCTTGAGAGGATACCAAGGGCGTCGGCTCGAGCGAAGGACTTTAGAAATAGAGAGCGGACAAAAGGGTGCGAATCAATTGATATTCTGAGTGAAGAACTATCTACATACATCCCGCTACTTTTATAGTTAAGTGGAACAGGGTGGCGTAAGGAATGGAAACAATAAGGTATGAGGCAACCACATGGAGGCATTGTCCACAGTGATCAGAAATAGAATAAGGAATGTAGGCAGTATTAGAATAATAGAGCATGGCTGAGAATAAGATAATGAAATGGTGGGCGGGAAAAGAACAATAGAGGACGGCCTAAGATAAAACAATGGCAAAGGCCAGGACAATGAGTGGCCATCATGTTGTTCGGAGGGAGCGGGTAAAGGAGTGGATAGGGGGGTGAAGGAACAATGAAAGGGGGTGTACGAGGGGGGTGGTCCATACGATGTACCGGATGTACCGAGCCGAGGCCACGCGGTGGTGTGAGATGATGCAGGTGAGGGCCGGTTGGTCGGTATTCCCGAGTGAGTCGGTACTCGGTGTTGCGGGCTTGACACATTTTCAGCATGCACATGACCACTTTGAGTTGTTACTGCAGGCTGTCAGTTCACAGCCACCATTCATCTTCTCTTGTGACAAGTGTATATGAAATATGCTCATGGAAATGTTAGAGTCATTGGCATACAAAGCTCTCTCCTCAACCATGTCTCAGTTAGAACACCTTTCGTGGATGGTGGGAGGAGGAGAGAGTTGAACATTCAGCATGTATGGTGCATATGGCATTTGTAGCATGTGCATGTCATCTGTGTATGTGTTCAGCACATGTGTGTCATCTGTGTACACATGTTGGATATACCTGTCATATGCACATGGGGTATGGTGCATATGACATGTGCATATTGTCCATGTGTGCATGCAGCGCACACATGTTGTATGTGTACGCATGATACTGCGACCATGCGGGTTGGCCCAACCTGTGCCATTCCCTAGTCTCCACATTAGATACTTTCAGAACACATTGATGGTGATGATACCCTAGCAAATGAGTGATGTTTCAGCTTCTGCTGGTAAGTTTAGTTTTAATAATGAAGCATTTTACAGCTTCTTCTGGGTAAGAGATCATTTCAGGTCCTCTGTGCTGTAGTGCATGATATAGTTGGATTAGACGATGGTTAGCCACCATCTCCCATTCCTTCAGATCACCACTTTTGATCTGGAGGGGAGAGAATGTTATAATTGTCCCAATGGTTGTGATAAGGGTTTTACTGGAGAGACAAAAACTCTCAAAGGAGAAAATGTCAGTGCTGTTGATGATGTAAGGATCAATGATGTTAGTAGGCACATGGGCTGTAGGGTTGCTGGTAGCCCCATCCTGCCTCCTGGGCATCCCCAGTACATTTGCCTCTATGTGTATATTGTCTATACCTAAGGCAGATGTGTACCTGGATACACCTGAGGTAGGATGCTGTTTGCATTAGGGTTGCTGGTAGCCCCATCCTGCCTCCTGGGAAGCCCAGGTGCATTTGCCTCTGTGTGTATGTTGTCTATACCTAAGGCAGATGTGTACCTGGGTGCACCTGAGGTAGGATTTTGTTTGCATTAGGGTTGCTGGTAGCCCCATCCTGACTCCTGAGAAGCCCAGGTGCATTTGCCTCTATGTGTATGTTGTCTATACCTAAGGCAGAGTATACCTGGGTACACCTGAGGTAGGATGTTGTTTGCATTGGGGTTGCTGGTAGCCCTATCCTGCCTCCTGAGAAGCCCAGGTGCATTTGCCTCTGTGTGCATGTCGTTTATACCTAAGGCAGAGTGTACCTGGATGCACCTGAGTTAGGGTGCTGTTTGCATTGGGGTTACTGGTAGCCCCATCCTGCTTTCAGCTCAGATGACTCAAGCCCTCATGTGTATTGGATCTTGGAGCACACTTGGTTTGGTGGAGGATGCCTATATCAAGGCTGCATTGGGGGATGAGGTGACCAATCCTGAGAAGGAGTGTACTATGGGTTGGGATTCTATTACAGGTAATATTTTATGAATTCTGAATTTTTATAATAAGAAAATATATTAAATTTCAGTATTGGGTCAATTTATACCCATTGTGGGTGGCAGGTAAGTGCAATACACATTGTGGGTTGCAGGTAAGAACAATACCCATTGTGGGTTACAGGTAAAAGCAATACCTGTTGATGTTGAGGTGAAAAGATTGACCAGACTGGGGTTTGAACCCAGGGCTATAGCATATATAGCTATGGTGTTAACCACTACACCATCTAGTCCACATGGGTAACCTTTCAGGTTGACTCCTTGAGTGAAGACATGTGTGTCTATACAAGTTGAGTTCAGAGCCCTAGTAAGTTATCAGATTGCCAATACTACTCTATAGAGCTCTGTTTGTATAATGTCTTATCAAATAAGACATTAATTAGAGATATGAATAGTATGTGGGATTAGACAATCTAACAGTTGAACCCATGGGTACCCATACCTGTACCTGCGATAACCTACTACCCACTAATAAGGGTAAGGGTATTCTCGGGTATGGGTAGAGGTAGACACAAAATACCTGGGGGTTACCCATGCCAATCACTAGGGAAGGCCTACCCAAACCTACACCACCATTCAGGCCGGAGCTGAAAATAACCTTGAGTAAAATTCCAGAGTTTAGCCTAATCTGGAACCCTGGTCAGGGGCTGGATTCTGCTTTTTTCAAGGTTGACTCTCAAGCTTGAAAAAAGGTTGAAATCATGAAATATAAATGTTGATATTAAGTATATTTGTTCTCAAAAGCCAAGGTGGTATCAGGGTGACCCTAGGTCATGTGACTGGTTCAACAACTGCCTCAAACCAAACTCACGTGCCTCAAACTCACACACTTCAAACTTACACACCTTGTCAAGTGTTGGTTACTGACGGACTTCGGTACTGCCAAGGGGTGTTGTCAAAAGGTCAGGCAGACTATGGCCAAGTCCTGCAGGCCAAGAGTAGTGGCGTTGGCTTCAATGTACTCGTGCGTTGTACCCTACTTGCCGTGCATGCCCCTGTATTTGCAACAGACAGATACTCGGGGGGATGCTGAGGATGCCGGCCCAAGTCGAGGACTTAACAGAAGAGAAGAAGGTAGAAGGGCCTAAGCCTAGTCGATACCCAGAATGAGGAAATATGTACATGCATGTCCTACTTATATAGGTTAAGAAGTGACATGTGGAATAAGGAATGTGGGACAACAAGGTATGCAGAGCATGTGGTTATTGTCTACAACGAGTAAAATTAGAATAAGAAATGTAAGACGGGGATGAAACAATAAAGGACAGAATAATAGGACGTGCCCTAGGATAGGACAATAGGAAATGCCCAATTATAAAACAAGGCTATAACCAAGGATAACACAAGGGCAGGAAGTCCCGAGGTGAGGCGGACCGAGAGGTGAGGAGTAGGCGTGGGATGGGAGTGAGGGGAGTGACCAATATGTGCGTCTGGCCGAGAACAACTCATTGAATGGTTCATACTTGGTTACTAATGGAGTGTTTTTAGTCGGTACCACCGAGTTATCGGATCCTCAGTACATGTACTTGACACACCTCAAACTCATGCATGGCAATCCCCCCACCTGCTTATTTATTCTCAAAAGGCAAGGTGGTGTAAGGGTGACCCTAAGTCATGTGACTGGTTCAACAACTGCCTCAAACTCACATGCCTCAAACCCTCGCACCTCAAACTTATGCGTGGCTTCCCCCTACCTGCTGGCTGCTTTGCTGGTAACATTCCTCTGTCTCTTCTGGCTTTCTGGGTCTCTGCTGCTTCTCTCCTGGGTTATTACTGCTGGGTTCTCCTCTCTTTCTGCTCTCTTCTTCTGGGATTCTGGGATCTGCTAGGTTGTGCTGTCTTCTGCTGGGGGTTGTGCTGTCTTCTGCTGGGGGTTGTGCTGTCTTCTGCCACTTCTCATGGCTGTCTTCTGTGCCCTGCTGCTGCCCCTGTGCTCTCATTGGTCTCCCCAGCTCTGGTAAACATTATTTTCCCTTTTCTTTGGTCTATTTTTCATATTGATTTTCCTTTTTTTGCCTCTTTTTCAGCTACATCCTGCCCCTTTCTCCTCTCCCACCCTCACATATTACATTCTCTGTTATCTACTGACTTAGGTGAGTTCTATTATTATGTTTTCACTATTGTTGTTTACTAATTTTCGCTTTTTTGACCCATTTTCAGCCATCCTCTCCCTCAATCCTTTTCTTCATCTCTCCTCTCTCTCCCTGGATTGGGACCCTCCTCTGGTGAGTAGGGTTTTGCATCAATGTGTCTTGTTTTGAATTTTTTTTGAAGATGAAATTTCGCTTTTTGTAGGATTACATAAGCCACACTTACACATCCTCCTGCCTCCTCCAAACCCCACTGCTGACACACCCCCTTTTACACTGTGACACCCCATGTGCCTCACACTACAACATCTCATGTGCCCTGTGCTCTTGCTATGAGGGTACTGTACCTGCCAGTGGTTGCTGCAATACTTGCAATGAGGTTTGTCAATTGTATGTTGACCAGGGCTTTTTGTTGGCTTGTTATGGCATTAGATTACATTGTCATTAGACTTTGACAATAGAATAGTTTGTATTATCTGAAATTTCAATACAAGAGAATTACCCATAGAAAAGCTCTTTATACTACCTTGACAACAGCCTGACACAAGATTACCTACTGCAAAATTTAACCTGGATATTAGACTAACAATATCTTGGGTGTTCAGCTCAAATTAATCTTACAGTTCAAGGTTTTTTCAAGGTAGGCATGAATAAAGGCTTATTTAATAACGTCTAAGTACCTTGAAAAAACCTTGAAAAAATCTTTGGCAAGATTAAATTCAGGTCGTGGATCTATCCGTTTGGCAAGCTTAATTTCAGCTTGTGCCAGAACCGTGGTGTAGTACAACATGTGTTGCAACCAACATATGCCTAGCCTGGGGTCAGATAATTGATATAAAAAGAAAGAAAAAAAGGCTGTAGAAGTCACTGGGTCACCCTTGCAGTTACTAATAATAAAAGAAAAGAAATATTCCCATGGCTGGTACTTTTGTGACTGGTCAAGTCACAAAATATTAATATTATATAAGCACAGAAATTTGTTGTACATTGTGGACTGAGTGAGAACTTGAGCCAGCATTTTGGTGCCTTTTCTGTATATTAGATAATTGACACCAATGTTATTGTACATTGTGGGTCCACATGTAGATTGGCAAAAATAAACCTGTTTTTGAGGTTATCTATATTTTTACTCTTAGATGTGGGTCTATTTCTTGGAACTCAAAATACCAACCAATAATAACAACTTCAACATGCAAGGCTGAATATATCACAAGCTTCCAAGCAATAAAAGCAGCAATTAGGCTATGGACACTACTTGACCTATTAGAATACCAACAGCCTATCACTATTATCCACAGTGGTCTATTTTCCTCAACAAGTATGTGATTTTCCATGTCATATCAAATCATATTGATGTACAATTTCATTACCCATGCAAGTGTGTTGTCGTGAAGGATGTTTCTTTCAAGTATCTACCAACCACAGACATGCCTGCCAACATGATGACCAAGGCCTTACCCTACCCCAATATGAAAATTTGTATCTATACATGGACCATCAAGTCACTGTGATAACTCACCATCACCAGAGTGAGGTGGAGTGTTGAAGTTGTATCAGTAATGAGTAACATGTATGTGGCCACGAGACCACTGACTGCACAGCCATGGTTATTGTTTGAGTCACCTTCTACAAATTCATTGTCTCTCATGCTCATTGTTCCAGTCCAACTCTCCACATTCACTGTAGTATAAACCCCTTTTTTTCATAGCACCTCAGTCTGTTACTTACAACAACTGAGGTGAACTAGTTCTATCTGTAATCCATTCATGACTTTATACTCATATGTACTTAAGATTTCTATTCAGGTATTATATATACAGAGTATGTTACTTACAATGACTGAAATTGCTATTCAGATCACAATAATTATATCACAGGATCACAAAGAATGTATGCTAATTGTGAAATATATCCAAGAATTCACTGAAAATTTTTATGATTAGACCAAATCTTAAAATATCATAACAAATTACTCATAATAACTATGGATATTTTCCAATGAAGATGAATTTTTAAATGATAATGCATGATCATAAATGTTATTTTACCTTTGCACTTATTTTTGTCCAGTAAAGTCAGTCATAAAAGAGAAGGGTTCAAAGGCGGAGTCTAACCTGTCTCCAGTATGAGCCGGCCGATGATTCCAAAAACAGAATTCGTCTTGTTGGGATTATGGTGTGACGGCGGAATCTTAAAGCCTGGCATTTCCGCTCAGAGTGAGCCATCGATGTTGTCTTCGGCGCCTAGATAAAGCAATAACATTCGACATAGTTCCTGTTAAACTTCCTGAGTGTGTGAGCTCCCCAGAGTTGCATCGAGCATTGAATTTAACCAAATACTCACTCGAATCAGTTGGGCTCCATGAAAGTGGACGGCACTGCCTCAGCTTTTATTTAGGCACTCTTAGCTGAGATATTACGTAGCCTACTGGATAAATCAATGAGTGCCTGAACACACGGTGGTAGAGTGCCTTGGCACTGACTGGAGACAACTTCATCTTTTGTATCAGTAACAGACAACTATTCCGCATTGGTCTAGGTTGTACCCTCAAATATAATGGCTCATGTTCTTCATATCCTCTTTTGACCGAAGTCACACAGACTGCTTTCCAACTACCCCACCTTTTGATTTTAGTCCATATGCCAGCCATCATACCGTTAGATAACACCTGGGGTGAGTATTTTGGAGTGCAGTCCCTTTCACATCATTGATGCAACAGTGGTCGATTGTCCAGGTGCTGTACTCATCGGTGCATTTTTTGGCATATTGTGAGAGCCACATTTTGCCGTCAGTCGCAGATTCATAGAGTAATCATAACGGTCATTTCACGCATGTAGCCTGTGAGTCTGTATAGCTTCCTCTCTCGATTTAATCAATGTAAAGATGCACATGGTGAATTGTATAGTTATGGGATCCTGACTCTTCAAGTGAGTTGATCCAATTCATCTGTTCTTGACGGCAGACTTGACCAGTTTCCCGCTCACAGACGTACAACTATCATTTACACTACCCTAGTGATCGTCTTCTTATAAAAATCGTCGTCGGAGCGGTATGGTATGTGGGAATTAGAAGACACACAGAAATTATTTGGGCAGCGTTTAACCTCGTTTTCACTTGCCTGATGTAGGAGCCTGGATACACTTCACACTATACTCGTCACACACTTGATATACACCTACCTGATCACCAACTTTGGCGACTACACAGCGCTTCAAGGAAATATTTGGTCTTTCAATGTGAGCACTGATCTACGTGCCCCTGTATTGAACCATCTGATCCTTTCGTGCGTTTGATCTTTTTCGAGTAGCTCCATGTCTTAGTAACCGTGAGTTGCATCATCCCGGTTTGGGTCCATAAAGAACTAGAACTAATGCTTTCCCAAGACTGTGGTCGCCTACGTCTCGCAAGTCTTCTTGATCCACCGCTGTTGGCAGCGTGAGCCTCTTCCTCTTGATCTCCATATGCTTCCGGTGTCTTAGACACAGCCCAATGCCAGTTGACAAGGGGAAACTAAACACAGTTTTCTCCTGCATCATTTTTCTCGTTGCCTTGGTTCAATTCGGTTCGTGCTTTCTTCTTCTCAATGTAAGGTTTCAAGTTTCCTCTGATCGCTGAGACATTCCCTATAGGGTTCGGTATTAGTCCGTGTTCTGCTGTACCTACAGAATTGATACTTATTCCTGACACTTCTCTTCCTACCTCGCAGCGTGTACCACATGGACGTGCGTTGGAAGTCCCTATCTATGGGGAACGACTCATGAAAACACCTGACAGCTTCGAATTATCAAAGTATTCGGATTTCATACGGTACACCGTAAGTCGTAGTCCTGCCTATTCACATTTCATCGCCGATGAATATTGCAGTGGTCAGTGGATACCTGGCTCGGAGCCACCGCCGTCTGCGACATCCTTGTGAGTGCTGCAATCGTGCGTTCACTCTGGAAGTCTCGCACAGGGATCAGACGCACGGATAATTTGATAAAACGACTTATTGTGTGGACTGTCAATACCGGTATCACTACGAGGTACGCTTGTTTCTGTTTACTGGACGGTTGTCAGAAAGAGTAGTAATTATATTCTTTCTCAAGCGTATGGGCTATTCTTGACATTGCTCTGGTTAGAATCTAGTTTCCACGTGTATTTCCTTACTTAATTAGGACCTTACTAACCTACCTTTCCATGTCGATGTTGCTGCAGTTTACGGCATCGAAAGACACACTCGTTCACCTTTTTTTTAACATCATGCTTGCTAAGCTCTACGCAAACACCATCCTGGCTACGCACGTTCTTTATTTTCTCTTCCTCTCCTCCAGATTGTTGATTCTTGATGCTTGCATAGGCTCAATCATCGTCGCCCGCACAACCGTGACCAGGATAACTACAATTTAAACACTATCGCACTTAGCTACGTGAACCACACCGACCGTCCTACATTTCAACGTTATATCAGAGAAACTGACACTACGGTGGGATCTTTTTGTTCGTGCTGATATATTACCCTGACACCCATGCAGCTGAGCGAAGTACACGTCTGGACGCAGACTTCGCAGGACATCTCCAACGACCCAAAGTACCAGAATCTAGGTCAAACTGATGACCTTTCGCCTTACACACCCGACTCAATATTTTAAACGAGTCTCTGCCGGTATTCAATTTTCATTCTGAATGTTCATCTATATACTTCAAGCTTCTGAGGAAGGGGGTATGTAGTTGTGAAACTCTTGCGGCGATGATACGCACATATAGAGCTATTATGATTTCCGTTAGAGGTTCATGAGATTAACTCTCATCCTTGATCCTTGAATGCTATATATTGAAAATAGCATGAAAATTCCCCCGCTAAGGGCTTCTACTTAGTGCGAACTTTGACTATGTGACTATGTCAACATGCGTGTGAGTTGCATCGCCTTAGAAGAGTAGCACCTCGCATTCATGAATATTGGATCATCAGCAAATCCTGTATTCCCTTAGGCTGGCGGACACAGGGTCAAGCTCCAATGTTCACGTAAGTCTTACATCATTTTCTAAGAAAATGTGAGGCTGTGAATAAACAAATGCTTGGCTTTGATGAATTAGCGTACTTTATTCACGCGAATCAAGGATAAAGGATTTTTAATAGATATCGATGTCTGGCAATTGATCGTTGTTCTGGCACTTGGTCGATGTTATGGCACTTGATCTGTTTTCTGGCACTGGATCGATGTCATGGCACTTGATCGAGTAAGTTAGACGCCAGAGTTGACCTCCTCTCGTACCCCAGGTAAACAAAGAACCATGCCTTTTTGACTCTTCCGCAGGATCCGCTCTTTATGTAAATATATCTCTTTAAATATATCTCTGCCATTAGCTCAAACTTGTTGAATGAATAAGGAAAATGCTATTCTGGTGCGATTTTTAGCTGTAAACAGTTCCCAAAATCTCAAGGTTCAAAGTCTGAAGTCCCCCTCCGTTTTCCCTTGTCCTCCCCTAAAGTCAAGTAATATATAATTCAACTGTTTCAAGATGCAGAACCATCCTGTTCGTTTATGTCAGCACCGCTCTCGACTAGCAAGTCATGTGAGTTTTTGCTCCCTGCATGTTCACATGTGCTCCCCGGACTATCAACAAACGCACGATTATATCATTGCCTTTGCTGACGCGACCTGCAGCGTCCCGCCTCCAAATAATCCAGGGATATTTGGATCCGCCCCCATGTCTAGGAGCGATCGAACAATGTTCTCATGGGCTGCGTTCGTTGCCGCTTGCAGGGAAGAGCCATATTCTCCTACGATGTTCACTTGGGCTCTCAGATCGAGGAGGAATCGAACCATGCCCTGGTCCCCTAATGACGCTGCCAGGTACAGCGCAGAACCCTCTCCTCTCTGAAGTTTACATCTGCTCCCTGGTCTAGCTGCAAACGCACGATATTGTCATGACGTCTTGCCGATGCCGCCTGAAGCACTCTGCCGTACTTCCCTCCCGCCAAGATCACTTCCGCTTCCAGGGGGGGAAGAGAACGCACACTATTCTCCAGATCTCTAGCGACTGCCTCGTCCAGTGCACGTACGTCTTCCCTCCCACAAAGTTAATATCTGCTCCCCTTTCTAGCAGCAAACGCACAATATTCTGATGACTTGATGCCGCCTGAAGCGCATTACCGTAATGCCCTCCCGCAAAGTTCGCCTGTGCTCCCCGGTCAATCAACAAGCGCACAATGCTCTCGTGACCCCTCCAAGAGGCCCCCTGTAGCGCACTGCCTTCGAATCCTCCCTGCGCATTCACATTCGCTCCTTCGTCTATCAACAACCATGCGATGGTCTCGTGACCCGCCAACGATGCGTTTTGCAATGCACTGGTTCTTCTCCATTCTGTATGTTCACTTGGGCTCCCTCGTCTATCAATAAACGCACGATGCCCTCGTGCCCATATAGCGAGGCCGCCCCCAGCGCACTACCACACATTCCTCCTTGCGCGTTCACTTCTGCCCCCATCTCAATAAACAACCGAACGGTGCCCTCGTGACCTCATTTTGACGCCGCCTGCAGCACATTTTGATACCGCCCGTATTGCATGTTCACACCTGATGGAGCTCCTTTATCTAGGAGCAGGCGAACAATATTTTTATGACCGCCCTCTAACGCCGCCTGCAGTGCACTGCCATGTGTTCCTCCCTGAAGGTTCACCTGCGCTCCTCGGTCTATCAACAAACGCACGATGAGTTCGTGACCACGGAGGGACGCCGCCTGCAGCGCACTGCCATTTTTTCCTCCCTGAGGGTTCACCTGCGCTCCTCGGTCTATCAACAAACGCACGATGAGTTCGTGACCACGGAGGGACGCCGCCTGCAGCGCACTGCCATTTTTTCCTCCCTGAAGGTTCACCTGCGCTCCTCGGTCTATCAACAAACGCACGATGATTTCTTGACCACGGAGGGACGCCGCCTGCAGCGCACTGCCATTAATTCCCCCATGCATGTCCACATATGCGCCATACTCCAGAAGCAAGCAAACAATCCTTTCGTGGCCCATTTCTGACGCCACATGGAGTGCGCCGCCGACGCCGCCCAAGAGGTTTTCATTTGAATTCACAGCTGCTGAATTTTCTAGGAGCAAACGAACAGTGCTCTCATGACCATATCTCGACGCCACATGTAGTGCGCCGCCACGGTGTCCTCCTGGTAGGTTCACTTTGGCTCCAAATTTTATCAACAACCTGATGATGTCCTCGTGACCCTTGAACGATGCCGCATGCAGTGCCCCACCAAAATTTGAATCATTTTCACATCTATTCACATCCGAACCACCCTCCAAGAGACTTTCGGTCGCTCTTCTCAATCCAGCCAAGGAGGTGTAATATAGAGGAGCTCATCTCACACGTGCTGGCTTCCCATCCGGAATGTCAGCATCCGGATTGTAAAGTGTCAGCCAGTTCGCATATATCTCATCCTGAGGTTGCAGAAGCACCATTATTAGTCGATGAAGGGAATCCGAGTGGCCATCATCTGCCCGAGCATGGCTCATCCAGTTCCGAGCTGCATATTGACAGAGTGGATGTGTTTTCCGTGGGTAAATGGATCCAGGCTGAGTGAATCGCAGCAGGTAGGCAAGACATGTCTTGGCAATCGTCGTTTCGGCCATTTTCTGGTTGAACGAATAGAACGACAGCTTGTCATTTTGTTGGCGGAGGTAGTCTGAGATCAGATATTCTCGGACAGAGAAATGAGCCAATTTGAGTGTGGTCTGGTTAGTGATGCGAGTCCAGTACAAGTCAATGTTCCTGCCAGAGTGTATTGAAGTCTCTTCCTCGTCATCCGAGGTCTTCGTAGTCCGTACAACATCATTCTTAACATCTGGGACAGTATTAGCCACCAGGCTGGAGCATATTTCCACAATTTGTCGAGGATCAAACGGCCGTCGATCCGGGTCAAATAGAACGCCATCCTCCGCGTCGGGATCTGTGGCCAGGATTTCAACACCTTCCAGTGACATTGTTCCAACAGAAAACGTTAGCCATTGCAGCAACCGGAGAGCAGATCTCCTATCTTCTTCATCGATATTCAACAGAATCCGGTCATAGGTCTCGTACAGGGTCTTCGGGAGGGACTTGACAGCTTTCTTTAACTGGGGGGGAGAGCGGCACCTTCGTAGTACGTCCAACTGACAACTAATCCATCGGAACCTTTCAGTGGTGTCAGTAAAAAAAATCGAAAACAGGTGGGTGGACCGCATTACATTCCATGCGCACCCTCGGTCAAAACGGTCTCGACCAATGTCTTGTCTTCTTCCGAGTATACCTTGAACTCGTCATCATGATCCAATGTTTGCTGCGGATGATAGATTCCAGGGTTGAAATCAACTCTTCAAATGTGGGGGAGCAGCGCCCCTCCTCGTTCTGGGAGAATAATTTTGATAAGGCGTTAGGGGTGCTAGTGAAATGAGATAAGATCTGTTTGATGAGGGTTCTGAGAACTGCACGAGTATCTATATCCTTTGTGTGGAATTCGAAATAGACATAAGCGTTAGCAAGCAACGGTCGTTGCTGGCAATAAACCGAAATATTCTCGATGATTGTAGAACTGGACCGTCAACACGTTAGCGTAACTCAGTACAAACGAATCCTACTCCCCATAGGATAGTTTTCCCCGCGCCAGCTGCACAAGCCAGTAAGTGGCAAACAATTATCTCAGGGAAACGCTTAGAAAAGTACGCATTCCGTGAAGCCATAGGAACGAGTTGTCCCTCATTTTCCACTCCTCGAAGTGATCTCCGTGCAAAAACCACAGCCCCGTGTTTTTTCTTCGCTCGTTCCGAGCACTGGCATGCTTTATCCGTTGGTCAGGAGCAGCCAGCCAATCGTATATCTTCTGCCGACGTTCATCTGCAAGATATGTTAACAGAGGGTTGGTAAATATTAAGACAAATACAGCGCTACGAGGTTTGAATAGTCACACTTACCAATAGTCGTGTTGTGGTTGATGGTATTCTGAAAAGTCACATTCCCTGCAGCACCTGGGACAACACATGTGGATTAGCGCAGGGCTCTTGGATTTTCGACATTGGACAAAGAGACACGTACTCAGGTTCACATTGGAAAGAGTAGTGTCAATCATTGGTAGAGACCGATGTCTCTACCAACCGATGTCTCTACCAATGATTAACACTACTCTTTCCAACGTGAACTTGAGTACATCTCTTTGTCCAATGTCGAAAATCCAAGAGCCCCGCGGGAAAGACTCGTAGGGAATAGCACGGGTTAGGGTAACCCGCACGGGTCACCGGGTCGGGTGCCCTTGGGTTTGGGTGCGGGTCAAGCCGAGAGCACCCGTGACCCGGCCCAAGCCGCCGCCTCAACTATGTACGCGCGTGCGACACGCACGCGCACACGTACGACACGACCGCGCCCTATGCGCACGCGTATGACACGAACGCGCCGACACGAACTCGCCAGATGCGCACGCGCTGACACCAACGCGCCGACACAAACGCGTATGACACGCACGCGTGCGGCGCGTTCGTGTCGTACGTGGCGTGCGCGTAAGGCGCGTTCATGTCGTACGTCGCGTGCGCTTTCGTGTTGTACGTCGCGCGCGTGTACGGCGCGTTCGTGTCGTACGTCGCGCGCGTGTACGGTGCGTTCGTGTCGTATGTCGCGTGCGCGTACGGCGCGTTCGTGTCGTATGTCGCGCACACATACGGTGCGTTCGTGTCGTATGTCGCACGCGCGTACGGCGCGTTCGTGTCGTATGTCGCACGCGCGTACGGCGCGTTCGTCTCGTATGTCGCACGCGCGTACGGCGCATTCATGTCGTACGTCGCGTGCGGGTGCGGTCGACCGGTGGGAAAAAACCCATGGGTTGATGGGTTTGGGTTTCCCATGGGTCAGGTGCAGGTCACCCACATTTGACCCATGGGTGAGCCGTGCCGTTCCCTAGGAAAGAGTAGTGTTAATCATTGGTAGAGACTGATGTCTCTACCAATGGAGCCAAAGTGAACCTGCTAGGAGGATACCTTGGCAGTGCACTACATGTGGCATTGAGATATGGTCATAAAAGCACTGTTTGTTTGCTCCTAGAAAATTCAGCAGATGTGAATTTAAATGTAAACCTCTTGGACAGCATTGGCAGCACACTCCATGTGGTGTCAGAAATGGGCCATGAAAGGATTGTTTGCTTGCTTCTGGAGTATGGTGCATAAGTTGAAATAGAGTGTTCTCAGAGTCTTTCCACAAGTCAAGTGTAGTGGATGATAGTGTTGGAACAATTCAACCGGCATGCATTGCTGTGTCACATTAGTCACACTTTCTTTGCAATATCCCCATCTGTTTGCAATGAGCCACCATCCTTGCTCAGGCCAAACAGTTTAATCTGCAACCCTTGTTCAGTGCACTTGGAGATTTCAACAGATACAGTATAGTAGACTTCCTTGATACAGATTTCAGTCAAGCTCAATTTTAGCTCAAAATTTTGTAGATTAATTTTTTTTAAATTATATAACAGTTAAGAAGTGTCTTGAGAACATCTTTGCTCTATATTATGGGTCGCAAAAAAAGCTGTTGTTACACCAGAGTAAATTCTTTTGTGCAACAGGTCAAAATGTCACGTGTAGGGGTCCTTGATACAAGCATGACACCTAATTCTCCATGCATGGAATATGCAGCCCGGTGTGATTAGTCATCCATTTCTTTGTATTATTAGCATGTCACATGTCATACTTTGGTAGCCCCAATATCTTTGTGGTTAGATTAAGGTCAATTTAGGTCAAATCCCACTCGGAGTTTTTGTAATTAGCAATAGGAGATGCATAGCTTCCCTAATGTGTACACTCTATGACAAAATCTCTAAGAAAAGTTGAGCAATCACTGATTTAAGATTATATGTTCTCAAAATTGAGAAATTTTAGATGAAAATAAATTCCTCCTAAATGCAATTCTTCTCCATCCCTTGTGTGGGTTGGTGTTAAGTACACGCACCAAGACCTGTTTATTCGGCATTGCTGTCAGGCTCCGGAAATGCCGAGGAGTGGCCAAGTCCTGCAAGATGGGAATAGTGGCATGGCTTCAATGTGCTCATGTGTTGCGCCCTACTTCCCATGCATGCCACCGATTTAGGACAGAGGGATACCTGGGAGAGTGCCGAGAGTGTCGGCCCAGGTAAAGGACTTGGGACAGGAGAGGGGAGGACAAGAAGGTGTAAACCTAGTTGATTTCCAGAACAAAGAACCATCTACATACATTGGCTACTTATATAGGCTAATAAGTGAGATGTGGAACAGAGTGGCACAAGGAATGGAGAACAATAAGGTATGAAGAAACATGTGGAGGTATTGTCCACAATGATCAGGAATAGAACAAGGAATGTGGACAACAATAGAACAATAAAGTATGGCTGGGGACAAAAGAGTGAGTGAGAATAGAACAATGGGAGTGGCTGTCAGGGGAACCCCCGTGTTCAAACCCCAACCGACGGCAGTTTGCCCGTACACCGCACCCACCAGCCGAAATCCGTTCGACCTACTCACGGCAGTACCGAACATACTGCACGCCGAACCATCACTCCTGTTGGCGAGTACCCCCCAGAAGAGTCAGCTGCACCCCTTGGCCCCCTTTTCGTCATCCGTCCCCAGGGTCGAGACCCTGGCGGAACTTCCCGATCGGCAAGGAGAGTGATGCCCGATAGAGCGCGGAGCGCCATAGAGATGATACTTATATACAGTAGTCAGTGGGCGAAGGGTTCCCTAGAGTTTTCTCTTTGGATCCCCCTTCGCCAGGTAGGCTAGCCCCCATGTATTAGGTACTATACTAAATCTTTGGATCCCCCTTCGCCAGTGCGCCACCTTAGGGTAGAACGCCTGCTTAGGTTGCCCTTACAGTGGCCAAACATAAAACAATAGGGCCACTGCCGAGTGGCAACAAGGAGTGAATGTCCCAAAGGTAAACAGACAAGGGGAAGGATAGGGAATGAAGGAATGACAAAGGATAGAGGGGACAGGATGAGGAAAGTAAACCAAACAATGAGCCAAATATACCGGACCGAGGCCATGTACTGGCGAGGGATGCCTTGTCACTGGTGTGTGGGACTAAAAGGCAAGGGTTGTTCGGTCGGTACTACCGAGTGAACCAGAGCTTGGTATCCGGGGCTTGACAATTGCCAACCGAGCAACCATCCTATATCCACGACCAAGTGTCCACGCTGCATGCATAACACTTGGTACACCGGTCTCGGCTCAGCATGTCCACCATCCACACTCCCTGTCTTCACCCTTTGGTCCGTCTCCCTTCAGGACTTCCTGTCCCTGTATTATCCTCAAACACAACTCCATTGTTTTATACTTGGCCACTCTCTATTGTCCTATCTTGAGTCACAATTCTATTATCCTATCTTTTATTGTTCTATCCCCGTTTTGCATTCCTTGTTCTAATTTTATTCATTGTGGACAATAACCACATGCTCTGCATACCTTGTTGTCCCACATTCCTTATTCCACATGTCGCTTCTTAACCTATATAAGTAGGACATGCATGTACATATTTCCTCATTCTGGGTATCGACTAGGCTTAGGCCCTTCTACCTTCTTCTCCTCTGTTAAGTCCTCAACTTGGGCCGGTGTCAAGTCCACGTACCGAGGCCCCAGAGATTCGCCAGTGCCGACCGAGCAACCATCCTACGTCCACGTACAAGTGTCCACGCCGCATGCATGTCACTTGATACATTGTTCTCGGTCCAGCACATCCGTCATGCCATCCGCCCGCTTCTCGATCCGCCCCACCTCGGGACTTCCTGTCCTTGTACTATCCTTGGTTACCAGCCTTGTCTTATAGTCTG
>QLPG01053088.1:0-11864 GCA_003314385.1 Gomphus sp. MG54 | reverse complement strand
CGCTACACTATGCTATATTCAGTCCACACGCCGCTTCGACAAATACACCGACGTAGCACCCCCCAGCCAATGACCAAACCACAAACACCCTCCACTCCAACCTGGATCGGCTCTCGTTTTCTGCCGGTCCCCCTATCTGTGAGGGATTGGCCCTCTTATGCCTCCCCGGCCAATATTCTTACACCCCAGTCCTTCTGATATGCTCCCCCCCTTCTGATACTTAGACACCGCCATAGCCAATGTATCTCGTAGCAGTAGTGCACCATAAGCGCCTAGCGCTTCGAGCACTTTAATTGATCTCTCTCTCTCACCAGCGGCGCTTCTCTTACAATTCACTAGTATATCATAGCAGGCAGGGCTGCAGTCTGGCTCCACACTCTTTGAAATGTTCGTCAGGGAATCCCATGTTTTGCTGAAAGCTTTTTCAGGTCTCCAAGCAATGTCCCATCGGAGGGAAAGTTGATTTTGAAGAGAACGCAAAGTGCGAGTTCAGTGACTAATTAATTATTATATTGATGCCAAGGACCTCGAATAACATCGCGGAGGTTGACATCCCCACTCATCCCCCCACGCACGCTCATGCTTCAATTCGACGGGATAATCAAAGCATCAACACCATAATATATAAACAATTGATGCTACGAATTTAAACAAAAACCAAACTTCAACTCTAGATTGCTGGGTGCCTACTTTGTCTTCAATGAAAGGAGCTTTCCGTGCCTAAGCTGACCGCTGATAGTTACTGGAGCGTCAAATTTCGTATACACCCGTAACCCTAGTAAGATTTTATCGTCTTCTCCCGAGCACTAGTAAAGAATCATTAGGTACTGGTCTCATAAACAACACAGGATGTACCGCATCATCAAGACCCTTAGCATCTTCAGGATTCTCAAATTTGAGCATCTTGTGGCTAGGTGGATGTGCTCCAGAGGAGTGACACGCAGTGCAAAGATCATAGTCATTACATTCCATGCATCTCCACCTTATTCCGCGTATTGGGGTCTTCTTGCAACCATTGCAGGTAACCCAATCGTGTACAACTTCTTCTGGTGTATCTGATGGTCCATCATTAACAGAATCGGTAGATTGTTTGGTGCACTACACACCTTTGGGTCCCTCAGGAGCTTTCGCAACAGGAGGAGAAACAATCGTTGAATCATCTGGTTTGTTAGTCTCTGTATCCGTAGGGATGGTTACAGATATTGTGGTTGTCTCTGTTTTCACCGTTTTTTCTGTCTCGGTCGTGACAGGCTTGCCTGCGTCGATAGTAGTTTTCTTGCTTTCGACCCCGGCTGACAGTGTGAAGCGCGATTTCAGCACCTTTTGTTCCTCACTGGAAGACTCAAAGTTCGCCACCTCGATCTGCATAAGATCTTTTCCGGCAAAGGTTTCCACGGGGACGACTTTTTTAGCCTGCCAAATGCTGTACATGATCTTAGATACTTTATTGAGTTTGAAAAATAACACAGCATGCTTACTCTGCTTCAAAATTGGCGGCCATGGACATACTACGAGCTTTCTCTGCTTCTACTCGAGCCAGCTTTTGGATGTTCCAGCTTGGTTGATTGTTTTCTATATAATCCTATGACGCGAATTACTATCAGATTTATGTTATCCTGATAAAACAACAACAACAGAGAGACGGACCATGGGACGTGCCCTTTGGCGATCGAGTCTCACCTGGAATAGGTCAATACAATAGTAATTTTGCAAGTCACTGACGTACATGGATGACATAGTCTCCAGCTTCGAGGTCCTTTGCAAGTGAAACACTTCGGAAGACAACAGAAGGGGGATAGGATCGGCCTAACGCACGTTCGAAATCACGTTTAAAAAGTAAAAAGTCCAACGACCAGGACCAAGGACCAGAAATATCGTCCCAGAATCGCCTGTCTGCTTGTGAAAGTACGATTGTGGCCGGTGATGCCTTTGGCAAGCTGAAAGTGACTATGAGATGTTTTTTTCAGCTTGTGCGACTCTCCTTCCCACAAAGTTCAAGCGTACATGACACGTCTCCATATTGCCACGCGCAAGGAGCAGCACGAGATGTGACGGAGAGCCAATGCGAAGAGTGTATCCACGTTGAATCGAACAGTTGAGTACGTTCTACGATGGTCCAGACTTTGCAAAAGTCTTCATATTCCATTATAAAGGCGCCATCGTCATCAAATTCATGCTCCAAGACGTCCAGAACTCCACGCCATTGTTTGGTATCCTGGCTTGTCCATTCTTTACTGCCGTCGCTCCATGGACCCGTCCATTCGGAAGTAGCCCAAGGGTTTCGGATTTTCAAAAATCGTTTCCCTTTGTACTCTACGGCTTTGAGAACGCTATAATCATGGAGACTGAAGAGACCTATGCTGTGGGTGTTAACGAAGACAAGAACTCCAGATGAATGATCGTTACGGACCCTTATTCTTGCTCTCCGTATCATCCATAATTGCACATCCAAAAAGCTGATCCTTCGCGGCACGTACGAGCTCCTCCTTCCAAAACCTATCCTTATCAAGAATATCCTAACAAGAAATCGATTGACAGGGCACATCATTGTAATGTTGTGGGACCTACGCTAAGATGAATGTTTCGCGCCACACCCCTGATGATAGCGTCGTTAACTCTATGTATGGTCAATCCGTAATCGACTGCACGCACCCTGTCAAGTCCTCGAGGGCTTCGTCGTCAAAACCACCATCCAGCGAGTGGTAATCTCCATGAAATTTGGCATATGCCTTTTCGATAAGTGGTCTAGGCATATCTTAACCGTCGAGCGATGTTACATATATATTGTGACTTACACCCAAGTTTCATTCTCCTCTGTGGAACGAGCAAAGTACAGAGTTTTCCCCCCTTTTCGGGCAACCTTATCGTATAATTCCCTGTCGTTGTGATAGCTATTCCTGCTCTATTGGATGTGTCGATAAACCGAATACAGTCCATAAGAACTACCCTACCTCTTCGCTGGCGGCCGCAAATTTGGGAACAGTGGTGAATAATTGACTTTTCTATTGTTAATGCCAATAACGGCGTAGTGGAAAGGTGCCCACTCGTCAATGATAACATCCGTCCACTCCCCATCCCTGAAGAAGATGAACCCGTAAACACCAACCTGTTAAAAGGGAGTTGATACAAAATAGTCATGCATTAACAGTGTTAAACCAACCTCCTCGTCTCTCTGTTCAAGAATTAAAAGAGACGTTCATAATGCAGACAGAATGAACGCACAGCAACACATATTTTCTCAAGTAATTCAGGCTTGGACGACAAGGTAGCAAGAGCACTGAGGAACCAACAGTTCCCCAACTTCCCTTGAGCTATATCGTTCGACTGTGCTCCGTTAATCATGAACTGCGGGTTTTCAAATATCTCTGAAACTCTCAGCACATCCGCAGGATCGTAATCGCCCTCACTTGTGTCATTCATTATTCAGGAACAATTTGGATACTGGTGAGTATGGGAGGTACTCACTGTGATAATGTGTAAAGGCATTGATCCCTGTTATTTCCGAGGTCGAATTCTATGTCTCTGATGATGCCATCGAATGTTATATAAATTGTAGAAGGAAAAAAGGTAAATTTTAGTAAACGGACCTGAATTTGCAATTTTCGCTACGGCATTCCTCCGACATGGTTTTGACCTTTTCTCTGCACCTGGCGGTGGCCTTCTCGAGTTCCTTTGTGACCAGCAAACCGGCTCTAAATGACTCCTGCTTAAATACACGCGCTTCCTTGTATGATGACAACATCATTTTGTTGGTATCGAAGGCGGAACTGAGGCCCAGATTGCTGGCCAAACCGCTGAGAAGAGACATGGGTGCGAGAGTAGGGGTGTTGGTTCTATCTGCTTGTCTCTTGTCTCTTATAAATCAAGCTACATAATTCGATAACTCCCGCTAATGCTGAACGCGAGTTGGCTCAAGCCGTGATGCAAAGCCAATCATTTGATTAATGAAAATGTGCCCACCAGCGCTGTTAGATAGGAGCCGGACTGTGATTGTAGTCCTCGTGAGCTGAATGACGAAGCAATATTCCGTTGAAACCAAATTACAGTCACCTAGATTCTGCTCTTCCATGTCTTGGAGTAGCTGATTCATCTGATTTTTCCATTTTTCCAATATCGTGGAAGGGCTAGTAAACTCAGTGAGACGGATGTCAATGTAATATGTCATTCGTCGCATAAGTACTCCGAAATCACTGGCACAAGTAGAATATTAGCGCTTGGTCGATCACGCGACGGCTCACCGCGTTACCCCATTAAAGATAGCTCCAAGGAACACGCGGTTGCGAGCCACAATGGGTCTTCTTATTTGTAAAACTGTGCCACCATCCTGAAAAGTACTACTTTGCATATAGGATCCCATCCAAAGAACATTATGTAAAGTTTCCTTAAAAATTTCTACGGGAGACCTGAAAATTCATGAGATCAGTTTTCCCACAATTCTGTTAGGGAAGATAGTATCATGCAAAAGTAATCATTTTTATTAATTTCATCATTTGTAAAATTATGGTCATTCACAACAATCACAACAATCTGATTCAAGTCAAACACAAAGCAAAAACCATTCTAATTATTACATAGTTTTTAACACTGCCACCTTCTTTGTGACCTCTGCTGCTTCTTCTGTGCTTTCTTTGTGGCAGCAGCGGCCTTCTCTTTGGCCTTGCATTTAGCCTCGGCCACCTCTTTTTCAGCCTTCTCCTTGGCCTCTCACTCATCCCACTTGTGCTGATGCCACACCTTCTTCTCCTGGAGTTGCTGGATCAACTACGCTTCCTCCTCTGAGTGACTTTCCTATTTTTTTTTGCACAGAGGAGAGGCGAGTAGGTGATGATGGTGGTGGTGGGAAGATTCCCTGGGATCTTAAATTCTCAAACATTCCATGATATCACATCGGTGCTTGGAACTCTATTTTCAAACTCCAGTTACCTGCTTTATGGGTTGAGCTGCTAGGAGGAAGGTACTGACAAGTACACACTACCGAGCTTCAGTTCACTCAATGGTACCAGCCAAATGTCTCACTGTCTAATCCCAACTACAAGTGACAAAGTCATTATTCACTAGTACATGGTCTTGGCTTGGTACATTTGGTTTGTCCTTGGTCCATTCCATCTTCCATCCCATCTTCTATTGCCTTCTGTTCCTGCTTATTCTTTTATGTACTTTGTTTCTTTTCATTTTGGTATGTTTCTATGCTCAATTGGCTTGACTGAATTCTTCATATCTTGTTTCCATGTCTTATTTTTCTACATACATTTATTGTGTTACTGTCAGGCCTCAGTACTACCGATGGTACTGTCGGGACTGGCCAAGTCTAGTGATTGGCACGGGTAACCCCCAGGTATTTTGGGCCTACCCGTACCCGTACCCGAGAATACCTGTACCCTTAGCAATGGGTAGCGGGTTATTGTGGGTACGGGTACGGGTACCCGCGGGTTTAACGGGTATTGCTTTTACCCGTGACCTACAACGGGTATTGCTTTTACCTGCGGGTTTAACCGATAGTGCTTTTACCCGTGACCTACAACAGATATTGCTTTTACGCATGACCCACAACAGGTATTATTCTTACCCATGGGTTTAATAGGAATTGCTTGTACCTGCAACCCACAATGGGTATAAATTGATCCAATACTGAAATTTAATCTATTTCCTTATTATAAAAATTCAAAATTTATAGAATATTACCCATAATAGTATCCCAACCCATAGTACGCTCCTCCTCAGAATCAGTGACCTCATCCCTCAATGCAGCCTTGATATCGGCATCCTTCACCAAACCAAGTGTGCTCCAAGATCCAATACACATAAGGGCTCGAGTTGTCTGAGCTGAAAGTCGGTTTTGAATATAGGGCAAAACAAGACGGCCTTGGCTGAATACATGTTCAACAGCAACAGTTGTAGCTTTGAGTTTTTATTAGAATATAAAGAATATAACAAATGTTTTAATAAAAAGTTACTTACCAGGAATTGATAGATAATCTCGGGCCATGCATGATGGGCAGGGAAAAGTAGACCTCCTCTCATACCACTATTTGAGAGCATCTGTTACATTCTCCACATCATTAGCAAGATAATGTTCGAGCTCATCTTGATGTTGAGATGTGATGTCAACAAGCTCTGGAAGGTGATCAAAGATATTAGTAGAACTTGAAGCCTATACTCATTGATGCCATTAATAAATATAAAAGAAAAGAAAGACACTGACCTCAGAATTACTATTGATGCTCATTGTTTCATCAGATCTGCCAATTTCTCTGAAGCAGTAAGAGTATAGCTCTGGTCCTGCAAACATCACCCTACCTCAGGTGCACCCAGGTACACATCTGCCTTAGGTATAGACGACATACACACAGAGGCAGGTGTACCTGGCCTTCCCAGGAGGCAGGATGGGACTACTAGCAACCCCAAATTCAGTCAGGGTCAGGATTGGCCAAGCCAGCAACATGCACATGCTACACGCGCATACATAGGTATCATATGCATTTGCATATGACACGCACACATAAAAATTACCTTGACCTTTGTTTATAGTACCTTTTAATTTAGACACTTTATTTAACGTGTGTTAAATAAAAATTTGCATGCCTTAAACTACGAGCACACCACCGCATCCGTGCCTCACGCACCAGTCTGTTGTGTACTGCTCCTCACTCCACTCTATATTTGCCACGGCAGCCATGGTGTTAGAGGCTTGTGATGTGAAAGCCAAACAACTGGGGGGAACAATTGAGGAGCAGATTTTCCACCTTTGTAAGTATCAGCAATTTTCAAGTGATTTATTCCAGGTATTGCATTCCAAATAACTAACCTTCTTGTTACTAGCTGGTCTCCTGGCGAAGACCAGTGTCAAAGAGGAGGTTGATCTGCATCTGACTCCCCTGGTGGATGATGAGCACACCATCCCTTGCGTGACCCAATGAAAAGCAAAAGCAGCCCCATGTTCAACTCTAACTAAAACAGTCTGTGGCCCAAAGCAGGCATACATTGTATTTGTTGGGCCTCCGGGGTGCAAGCTGCCCAGTCTCCCCTGAACTTTTGTCAGGCTCTTTGCCATGGAAATCTTGTTGGGACTGATTGCCTGAGCCGCCGCCAAGCGGAGCATCACTGAACCGACGATTGCCACCGAACGCCTCATTTGCTGGCCACCAGGGCATCGTTTGCTACCTGCTAGAGAGAGAAGTGGATATCAATGTGGCGGCACGAGAATATGGGAGTGCACTGCAAGCAGCTGTGTTACAAGGTCATGAGATGACCGTTCGGTTATTGATCGACAGAGCAGTGGATGTGAGCGGGGAAGGTCGAAGGTATGGTACCGTCGTACGCGCCGTACACGTTGTATGCGTTGTACGCGCCGTACGCGTTGTACACGTTGTACGCGCCATATGCATCGTACGCGCCGTACGCGTGGGACTCGCCATACGCGTGGGACTCGCCGTACACATCATACGCACCGTATGTGTCGTATGCGCCGTACGCGTCATACGCGCCATATGCATCATACGTGCCATACGCGTCGTATGTGCCGTATGCGTTGTACGTGCCGTATGGGTCATACGTGCCGCACACGCCGTATGCACCATACGTGCATGCGTATGAGATGCACGCGCTGCGTTCCTTCGCGTATCCCTCTACGCACTCGCCCTCTTCAGAGTGGGGCCTACTGGAGCGGGGCCAAGGATGGGATTTGGGCCAAGGATGGGAATCGGGCTGACCGGGCGGGCAACAGGATTGGGGCCAGCAGGATTGGGGCCAAGAGGACTGGGGCCGGCAGAATTAGTGAGTGCGTCAGTTTGGCCGCCGCTTGGGCCGTAAGAATAGGAGTGGGCGCGCTGTATGATTTGCTGTAGGGCTTTTCGTAAGATTTGCCGTAGTAAGATTTGCCATAGTAGCACGGCTCATATGAGTCCATGTTGTTAGCGTAACCATAGGATTTGTAGTACCCCTACACAGATGTGAGTAGACATAACAACAACAGGCTGGACAACATACAGCTTGAGGGGTGGGTGCACTGAAGACAACAAGCGGCATGAAGCTCTTGGGGGCAGTATATCCGCCAAGATGAGCATGGGATGCTGGAGGTGGTACTTTGGGGATGGATCATGTGGTAGCATCCGGTCCACTTGGCCGACATTGGGTATGTGGTAGCGTCCGTCCGTCAAAGGTTGGTAGCGTGGCGCAGTGGGCAGGCCGACTGAGGGTATGTGTATGTGGTTTGACACCAAGCTGATGTAAGCGAGGTTGGCGCTGAACCTCGATTACATCAGCCACAAAACATATTAAATAAATTTTGAATTTTTAAAATACAAAATTATATTGATTTTGAGTACAGTCACATGATGGGGGTACAGGTGGGCTTAGTATAAGTTAGAAAAGTGAAGTTAGCGCCGAATTTCAATTATATAAGCGAGGTTAGCGCTGAACCTCGCTTATATATGCTGAACCTCGCTTATATAAGTGAGGTTAGCGCTGAACCTCGCTTATATAAGTGTACCCGTGAACGGGTACAGGTTTGGGCCGGGTTGGAAATCCTGACCCTGACCCTTACCCGCGCTACCCGTACCTGCTACCCGTGCGGGTTTCCAATATCCATGCCAATCACTAAGCGCCGGGAACTTAGGGTCGGTCGCGGATTGGTTCGATCTGGTCGCTGAGGTGTTCGAGGTCGAAGGGACTTGGCTTCAACTTATGTGTTGCACCCTCCTTGATTGTCTGTCCCTAATTTCGGAGAGGGGACGGGAGTTTACCGGAAATGAATTGGAAACTAGGTGGGTGGACTAAGTTGATATTTGTACTAGCGAACAGTCCAGTTGACTGGCAGACTATATACATGTGACTATCCTTGTACTATCTTTGCTGGTCATAAAACAAGAAGAAAGGGAGTACAAGGGGTCAATAGTAAGGAAGAACAAGGGAGTAAGGTACGCGATAAACTGGTGCATCGGTTATCAAGATGCAGAATCCTTGGTCATGGGAATCGGGGTCAGACTAGCAGGGGTTCGGACGGACGTTACGGGAACGGGAACCACGGAGGGTGATCATCCATCCTTCGGTGGTCGGGGAGGTTTCGGAAACGGGGGTGGGTGATTGTGGGGGTTGGTATGGGTTTGTTGGAGGCATGGGGCATAACAGCTCTCCATACTTTATTGTTCTCCATTCCTTATGCCACCCTGCTTCCACATCTCGCTTCTTAACCTATATAAGTAGTGAATGTATGTAGATAGTTCATCACTCTGAATATCAACTAGGTTTCCACCTTCTTGCCCTCCCTTCTTCTGTCTAAAGTCCTTTACTTAGGCCAACACTCTCGGCACTTTCCCGGGTATCTCATCTGTTCCAAATCAGTGGCATGCACAGAAAGTAGGGCACAATGCATGAGTATGTTGAAGCCAAGCCACTCCAATCGGCCTGCAGGACTTGGCCATTTTCCCACTAGCATCATGAAGTTGGCATTATTACTATAGTGCTTGGCCCACGCATTGTCGGCATTCCCAGTGCCTGACAGCAAGCCACATCTTAGTGCTAAAACCAAACAATAACTGCTGGCTGAGTGTGAATATCATAAACTCCACTTTTAGTATAACTTTGAATATACTTGATATTTCAACAAGAAAGTAATATAAACTAATAAATCAAATATTGACAATGGTGTAAATCAGGATTTATCTAAAAGAGGAAAGTACTGCAAGCAAGGTCTAGATCATACAGGCTAAAAAGTCGACAAGACTGAAAGCACAGTTACTAGAATAGGAAGAAGAATTACTTAAGCATGGGAATTAAGCAATGGAGACTATGTTGATGAGATCCTAACAATAATGATTTCAACCCTGAGTGAATGGGCTTCTTACCAGTGAGTTTTACCAATAGTACAAATAAACTACTTATAGGTAATTCCTTAGAGGCTCAGAAGTAACACCACAATAATGGAGAACTAGACAACTGATGAAAAATTTAAATAGAAACACTTGAGTCTTTACAACATATCTTATATTTCAGATGAGAGATAAGAATCCTAGTCACCAGTGCATGCTTTAGTATTGGAAGTAAGGAGGTGATAATTTATATAAGATACCATATAATGGTAGATGTTAAGCTTTTTAATAATCATTTTATATTGTTAATGCCACCTAACTCTATATTCTCTATTTTGACAATTTGTTAAGGGCTGACACTATGTGGTCTTAGGCACTAATGCAATAACACTGTTAAGTCCGCGTGTCAGGCGCTTAGCTAGTACTTCCGGAAGGACTTATCCAGGTTGGCGTGGAGTCCGTGATGGGGCCAAGGACCAAAGGCAGAGTCGGACAGACTACGAACGGGGGTGGAAGTGCTGAGAACTTAGGGTCGGTCGCGGATTGGTTCGATCTGGTCACTGAGGTGTTCGAGGTCGAAGGGACTTGGCTTCAACTTATGTGTTGCGCCCTCCTTGATCGTCTGTCCCTAATTTCAGAGAGGGGATGGGAGTTTACTGGAAATGAATTGGAAACTAGGTGGGTGGACTAAGTTGATATTTGTACTAGCGAACAGTCCAGTCGACTGGCAGACTATATACATGTGACTATCCTTGTACTATCTTTCCCAGTCATAAAACAAGGAGAAGGAGAGTACAAGGGGTCAATATAAAAGAGAAAACAAGGGAGTGAGGTATGCGATGGTCCTGTGCATCGGTTATCAAAGTATTAAGTCTTCAGTCGGAGATGGACTCGGAGATGGTGTTTCGGTCGTGACGGGAATGGGAGCGTGAACGCGGTTTCTTGGTCAGACTTGTCGGGAATGGGAACTACGGAAAATAATCCTTCGTCCTTTCGGTCGGAAAGGTCTCAGAGTGGAGGCGGGTGGTTGTGGGGGTTAGTGTGGGTCGTTGGAAGCATGGGCTATAACAAACACCCTTGAATACAATGCTGACAGGTTTGGCTTGGTCCAATGAGCCAAGCAGACATGGCTTAGCTTCAATGTACTTGTGTTGTGCCCTCCTGGCTCTATTGTCACTAGATTTTGGAGGTTGTTTGGGAGAGGACTGAGAGTGTTGGTACTAAACATGGATAAGGACTAGAGAGAAAGTAGATATATGTGTATCTTAGTCAATTTTAAGAACAGAGAATACATACATAATGATGTGCTACCTATATAGTCAAGCAATGGGGATTGATGACCATAGTATGGAACAGGGTAGCATAAGAAATGTGAGTGAAATAAAGAGACATGGAGACAAGATATAGAGAGTGGACAATATATATCCAGGCATAAGCAAAACATACCAAAGCAAAATGAAGCAAAGTATAAAAGAATAAGCAAAATAAAAAGGAATAGAAGATGTGATGGACAAAATGTGTGAAGTGAATGTACCAAGCCAAGACCGATGAACTAGTAATTATGAATATTCAACTTGGTCACTTATATATGGGATTATACAGTAGACATTCAGCTGGTATAACTAAGTGAACCAAAGCTCGGTAATGCATACTTAACACAATTGTAGTCACTGATACTATATTGTGTGATCACATGATTTTAAGGACTAAAGCAAGCTTACTAACCTTGTGTGTGAATTTTTATACTACTCAAGAATGTCTGACTTATCCCTGTATTTAAGAATACTTTAACTTAATTTAAGTCTAAAATTTTAGAATATTTTTTAAATCAACTTTGAGTTTATCAGTTATTCTTACCAGTTGACTTTGTACTTTTATATTATCACAGACTATTCACAGATCATTTGTAACATTCTAAACACATTTACTCAATTTTTATAGCACTGTCAATTTTTTTCCAATTTATTATCTTTGGGGGCAATGCCTTATTTAAGACAAGGTATACAAAGTACTGATTATGAATTTGTTTCTATCTGTTCTTTATTTATCAATCTTGAC
>QLPG01053086.1:0-12515 GCA_003314385.1 Gomphus sp. MG54 | reverse complement strand
TTCTCTTTCTTATATTAACCCCTTGTACTATCTTCTCCTTGTTTTATGACCGGCTAAAGATAGTACAAAGAGCGTTACTTGTATATAGTCTCACAGTCGACTGAACTGTTCGCTAGTACGAATATCGATTTAGTCTCCCACCAGTTTCCGATTCACTTCCGGTAAACTCCTGCCTCCTTTCCGAAATTAGGGACAGACGATCGAGGAGGGCGCAACACATAAGTTGAAGCCAAGTCCCTTCGACCTCGAACACCTCAGTGACCGGATTGATCTATTCCGTGACCTGCCCTAAACTTCCGGCGCCTCCGTCTCCGTCCGTAGTCCGTCCGATCCCGATCTCGGTCTTCGGCCCCATTACGGACCTTCGCACTAACCCGGAAAACCCCTTCGGAAGTACTAGCTAAGCGCCTGACACGCGGACTTAACAATAGGACAATAAGGAGTGGCTGAGTATAAAACAATGGAGTCGTGACCAAGGATAATACAAGGACAGGAGTCCCAAAGTGGAACAGATCGAGGAATGGTGTCAAGTACACGTACCGAGGATCCGGTAACTTGGTGGTACTGACTAAAATACTCCGTTAGTAACCAAGTACGAGTCACTCGATGAGTTGTTCTTGGCTTGACACACATATCGGTCACATTCCTCATTCCTATCCCATGCCTACTCCTCACCCCTCGGTCCACCTCACCTCAGGACTTCCTACCCTTGTGTTATCCTCGGTTACAGCCCTTGTTTTATAAACGGGCATTTCCTATTGTCCTATCCCCGGTCACATTCTTATTATCCTATCCTTCATTGTTCTATGCCTGCTTACATTCCTTCATTCTAATTTTATTCGTTGTGGACAATAACCACAGGCTCTGCATACCTTGTTGTCCCACATTCCTTATTCCACATGTCACTTCTTAACCTATATAAGTAGGACATGCATGTACATATTTCCTCATTCTGGGTATCGACTAGGCTTAGGCCCTTCTACCTTTTTCTCTTCTGTTAAGTCCTCAACTCAGGCCAGCATCATCAGCATCCCCCCAAGTAGCTGTCTGTTGCAAATACACGCACGGCAAGTAGGGTGCAACGCACGAGCATGTTGAAGCCAACACCACTACTCTTGGCCTGCAGGACTTGGCCATAGTCCGCCTGACCCTTCACCAACACCCCTTGGCAGTACCAAAGTCTGTCAGTAACCGAAGCTTGACAAATGGGCAAATGGTGTGGTGGAACGTGCCAAGCCTAGAACAGCATACCAAGTGACGTGCATGCGGCATGGACACTTGTACATGGACGTAGAATGGCTGCTCGGTCGGCACTGCTGAATAACCGGGACCTCGGTATGTGTACTTGACAGTATCCCCCCCTTAGCGGCTGAACCCCTGAAGCCGGAAATTAAAAGTAAGGTTCGGGACGCCTAAACGTAACGTTGCAGGTAGTATGGGAAGCTTCCGGACTTCTCATCAACCAATCGCATACCCCCACTCGTCACCATCACAAAACCCGGAATAAAATGCACGCCGAGACTGACGCTGCAGAGCGGGGAAATGACGGAAGACAGATCATTCATGAACGCGATCTGTCATCAACACAAAGCATGGGGCACAATTTGCAGAACCCCAGGGAGACTGCAGATAGTGCAGATGGGGAGGGTGTCTCAGCAGGGGTGGTGGAGGAGGTCGTTACAGTGGGGGCAGACGAAACAGAGCCCGATGAAGAAGTCGCCATCGGGAGACTGACTGCGGCGACTTGGGAGTCTTTGGACAATGCAGAGGATGGTCGAGAGACCGTATCCCAATGGGCCAAAATGGCTGGGTGGACAGAAATCCCCGGAACCTCAGTGGTCCCAAAGGTTCATGGGCAGAAAAGGGGTAGGAGTGTGGAGGCGGGGCCCAGCAAGGGGCCAAGTATGCGAGGACGGGGAGGAGATGCGTGGGTGAGTGGGAACACAGCTTCTTTATTTCTGCTGATTTGACATATTTCTCATAGCGCAAAAACAAATTAGCCTGGGACAAGATTAGCCCGGTGGTTCGGGACCCAATGGAGGGTGCAAAGGCAATTAGGCCAGGGGTTGGGGATGCTGATGGGGAGGTAGAGCCCCCGAGTAAGAGGCCAAAACGGGCCTGTACCCAGAAACCGAGCAGGAAAGCTACCATGGAGGTACTGCTGGCTGTGGGGTCGGGACGGAAATGGACAAGAAAGACAAGGGGGATGGGTGGGATGGACAGATTGGGATGGACAGAGGGGAGGTTGCATCAGATGGAGGGTGCAATGCAACTCTTTCTCGGGAGGGAACATGATTTATTGGGAAACCCGCAACTGGAGGAGTTGAGGGATATTTTACGGGATGAGGAGAGGAAGGAAGAGCAGGAGAGGAATGAGGAGGATGAATATGTGGAAATAGATTAGAGGAAATAATGAAAATTGTATAATTTTTTTTGAAGGAAGAAAAGTGAAAGAAATTAAGGGAAAAATACAACAAGTTGGAAGTACCAAGGTGTTTGGCAGCTTGGCTGTGTTATATTGATGGGAGAAGAGGGTGACAGATGGACTGAGAGGGATGTTTGTAGAGGGATTAGAGGTTAATAGTGGAATGAGGGGGTATTTTGGGAGTAAGAGTGGTCGTAAGGTTATAAGCGGAGTGTCGGGATCATAAAGAGGAGTGGCTGAGTGGACGGAGAAAGGATTGGGGAAGAGGGAGGATGGGATAGAAGATGGGGGTAGGTGATGGAATCGAGAGGAGTAGGGATGGAATGGAGGTTTTTTTGGGCAGAGGGATGTCTTTGGGAGGAGAGATTGCGCAATTTGAAGTGTATCTCACTGGTTACCATCCCCCCCTTTTAGGTAGACGTCCCACCGTCTACTGAAGGTGTCGGCCTCTAGCCGAGAAGAACAGAGAAGGGTCATAAATGCATATGATGTGCATATACAGAGTGAATGAATCAGGAACAGATGGGGATGGATGGATGAGACCTTGGCCAAACGTGCCGAATGACAACACTAACCGAGAGGTCCCTGCCAAAAACTTGCCAGCTGTTCTGGTATACAAGCATGCACAAGGCAGTTGCATTGACTAGGGCTATTGGCGAAGCTTCCAGCAATAGAATAGGATCCTGGGTGAGGCTTTTGGAACAGTGGCAAATGCCGCCTGGACCTAGGCCATTGGGATGCACCTAAAAATGTTAGTAGCTTGATGGATTATAATACTGCCCAATACCCTGTTAATCAATGGGTAAGCGAGTTGTGCCCGAATTTTGCTGACTGATGGATCTAGTGATATGATGGATGGATGGGTGGACTGAAGTTGTCCGGATGGAAAATCTAGTAGATGTATCTGTGCTTGTTAGCAAGAAATACTAGATCGAGAAGGGTCATAATCATAAACAAATTTTCAAATGGTCTGTGAGCTGATGCTGATTGATCAAGCATGCTGGACAGAGTACCAAGGGTGGGCGTTGCCTCCAGATCGGCCGGAAAAAACTGGAGTTCTTCTGAACTGGGTGGTTTCCAAATCTATACTGGTATTGGGTTGAGACTGCTGTGACATGGATTTGTCTTGTTGGACACTCTCCTGGGAGTAAGACAATCCGGTGAGGCTATGAGCAGATCCTGATTCAAAACAGTTAGAAAGGGCTACTGGGAGACCTGGTTTTGAATAACAAGATAGAAAGTTCATTCAAAGGGTGTCTTGTGAGACCATATTCGTAAACCATGAATGCACGGAAAGTAGTGTCATTCTGGGTATACTGTCAAGCTTCGGTTACTGATGGACTTCGGTACTGCCAAGGGGTGTTGGCAAAAAGGTCAGGCGGACTATGGCCAAGTCCTGCAGGCCAAGAGTAGTAGCATTGGCTCCAACATGCTCATGCATTGCACCCTACTTTCCATGCATGCCACCTATTTGTAACAGACAGATACTCGGGAGGATGCTGATGATGCCAGCCTGAGTCGAGGACTTAACAGAGGAGAAGAAGGTAGAAGGGCCTAAGCCTAGTCGATACCCAGAATGAGGAAATATGTACATGCATGTCCTACTTATATAGGTTAAGAAGCGACATGTGGAATAAGGAATGTGGGACAATAAGGTATTCTGCGCAGAGCATGTGGTCATTGTCCACAATGGGTAAAATTAGAACAAGGAATGCAAAACAGGGATAGAACAATAAAAGACAGGATAATAGAATTGTGACTCAAGATAGGACAATAAGGAGTGGCCGAGTATAAAACAATGGAGTTGTGACCAAGGATAATACAAGGACAGGAGTCAAAGTGGAATGGATCGAGGAATGTGCAAATGGTGTGGCAGAACATACTGAGCCTAGAACAGCGTACCAAGTGACATGCATGTGGTGTGGACACTTGTACAGGGATGTAGAATGGCTGCTTGGTTGGCACTGCCAAATAACTGGGACCTTGGTACATGTACTTGACATCTACCCAGATCATCCCCTCATCTTCTAGGTTCTGTGTTGGTCTGGGTGTGGTTTGGTTCTGAAGGTATTTCTGGATATCTCTTATGCTATCAGCGTGGGTGCAGTCACAATATAGGTTAAGTATAGTAATGACACCTATGCCTGTTCTGATCCTTATCACTGTAATGTTGGGTGAACCTATATCTACTGCTCCCCATGTGTTTGTTATAATCTTTTTGCTGACTAGAATCATTGATCTTGTCCTTTTGTCTTGGTCTCAAAAATGTGTATTTGGATACACTGAATACCAGTGCAGTGTAGCCCTGGTATTTCCTAAGAAGTCGATGTAGGGTTCCTGTATTACCAGTATGTCATATTTGTTGGGTGAGCACTTAGCTAGCATCTTGTTGGTTGCCATTAATGACTTGTTCACATTTTGTTGTCTAATCCACAGTTTTTGATTTGTTTATTGTTGTCGGTCATTCTTGATGTGTGTTATCTGTGTTGTCTTCTCTAGTTTGGGTCAGTTCCTGGTTCTGTTTGATTCTATATTCATCCAGTCTCCTCTGTCTTGTCTCTTGTGTTCCCCAACCTTGGTCTCTGCTGCCGATGTAGGGGTTTCCTCCTCTTTTTCCTCTCTCATTGTTGCTTCTGTTTTCCCCTCTTTCTCGGCTATAGGTTCTACTCCCCTCATTTTTCCTGCATCTGTCTTCCTGCACATTGAACCTTTGGAATACTTCGCCTGCATCCTCAGAAGTCTCCGCCATCCCTTGCTGCTCCCATGTCCATGGTTTCTTGTCAGGAAATATTTGTAGGTGTGTTCAGGGTCAGTCTTCTCCACTGCCTGACAAGCTGCCTTGAAGCTAGGGCACATCCTGTCCCAAGATGCATGTCCTGTTGTCTTGCAGTTAGCGCAAGTGAACTTGGTATGATGAGTCTCTTTGCACTCCGCTCTTCTGTGAGTTTTTCCACATGTTCCACATGTGTCTGGCTCACTGCACTCTGCAGCCATATGTCTTGCATTATACTTCTGACATTTAAGGCATCGTCTCGGCTCTCTCTTCATCTGTCTTGCCCAGGTGCGTTTGCCCGCAATTATAAGTCCATCTCTGATACTTTGGTTGGCAGAGTGGGGGGATGTGAACTTGGCTATGATATCTGTCGTCCTTTGGCCTTCCGTCCACCTGTGTATGGGCTTTATCTAGCAAGTGGATATCAGGGTATTGGTAGGGATTTTGGAGTCTCGCTCCATTTTTCTTAATTCAGCGAGGGCATCCGGTGCATGGCTGAGCAGTACATATTCTACCAGTACTGACACTGTCCTTTCTTTGATCACTGCCATTGCACTGAACTTGTCCAGGAATGCTTTCTTGTTTGTCTGGATCCACTTCACTGCATCTGTCGTATCTAGGTCAAACACTATCCCCCCATTGGCTAGTTTCTTGGCACCAATGAAGGTTATGCCAGCTCTGTCATGTTCTTCTTCTAGCTGCTCTACTGCCTCATATGCTTTTGTATCCAGCTCCTGTTCTGTGAGGTCAGCAAGTGTGTTCTGTCTGCTTTGTGGGTCTTTGTCAACTAATATCTGCTGCTCTTTGGCTTTTGCTTTTGCCAGATTGTTTGGGTGAGATAAAGGTACGTTGCCTTTTAGTGCTGCCACATATGACATTTCTCCTGAACTGCCTTCTTTCCCTTGTTGTGTCATTGTTGATGTTCCCTTCATGGCATTCTTATATGTGGTTGCAGTCTCATTGATTTGGGTTGCTGAGGTGGCAACCGTATTTGATGCCGTTTGTATTGTTTGGACCGCTGTAGCTGTGTCCTTGGTGACTTGGTGGGATAACCTAGCTGCATTCTCAACCACCGTGGTGGCCTTGTCTATTAGCCTCATGGCCTCTATGATTTTTGCTGAGAGTGCGTTTCCTTCCACAGTGAGGCCTTCTTTGACCTGGCTCATGATTTTTTCACACCTAGTGTCATCTTCAAGTCCCTCTAGCATGAATGCAATGGATCTCATCACGTTCACTGCTTGGCGTGGCATCCCTTTGTATTGGGTCACCTGGAGTATGGCAGTGGAGAGCATGTCGATTATCCAAGGTTTGCCAGGTATTATCAGTAGGGTACGTTCCAGATAAAGCTTACCTGCTTCGATGTCCATTATTTCCTGCCCTACCAGGTCCCTTATCTCCTCTCTAGTGAGTGTTTCTGGGTCTGTCGCTGGTCCCCTGGTGGTGACTCAGGTTACAGGCGCCCTTTTCTCGTTCAGGTTCTCACCTTGTTTCGTTGATTCTAATCGTTTAACTTTCATTGGGCCCACTGTCACCCTGGGCTGGATACATCCCTGAGCATCAAGCTTTGCTTGTGCCAAGTTCGTTGGTGCAGTCGGCCTAGGGATAGGCATGTCTCTGCTCTTTGGCCTGCTAGTCGACATGTCGTTTGACATTGAGGCCAGGTTATTGTATGGGAGGTGTGTTGATAGTGTTTGGGGGGTGTATGTACTTGGGTATTTATGGTAATATGAGAAGAACTAATAATGTGCCCAGGAAATGGTGGTGGTCAGAGTGCAGAAGAAGTCCACAAGCTGTATTGTGCCCCATTCATTGGTGGTGTAGTCGAGCTCTTCAAATTCATTGCCAGCAATATTTCCAGAAGAACACGCGAATGTCAATTCCCTGGATGTTAAGAGCTCTTTCTGAGAACACTCAAGGAAGGAAGAGAATATATAGTGAAGCGAATGAAGAAGTCCAAATGCCCCATAGCTGTGGTTAAAATCCATACATTGACCCAGTGATTCTCCTACGTTCAGAGTCAACCGCACTGTGAAACCATTGAAATGAGTCTTGCAGAGCTTGAAGGCCCTGTTCCAGGTGTTTTTTCTCTAACAATTCATATTCTGCTTGAAAGTCGATGAATGGCTTGAAAAAAACTTCCTCCAATGCTCCTCCAGTTCCTGTAATAACAGTACTACTGACAGAGGCATTAGAATGCAGAGGGACCAATCTCCCAGACATTGACATGAATCTGGACAATCGCCATGAGTGAGACTTGGTGTTGGAGTTACAAGTGGTAGAAGCTACTTACAGTGTTAGTAAGCAACTAGTACAGTAGCCTAGCTGAGTTTCAATAAAGAAGCAACATGTCTTAGCCTAAGCTTCTATGTGCAAAAGCCAGCTACTATGCGACTAGTGGCCTGGCTGCACTCTTTAGTTGCAATACTTGGAAAACTCATCCCCATGGAGTGCTGGTGTCTGAGGAGAGAACAAAGCAGCCGACCTTCTCTAAAAATTTATCAGTGGCCACAGAAAACTCCTCTGCCATGGGAAAAGCCTTGATGAGATCTTGAAGAGCCAATTCCCTGTAATGCTCTGAAACTCCTGAGAGGCACTGTGAAAGAGAAGATGTCAGAGCATTGATAGTGTACGGGTTGAATGAAAGTACAAAAGGTAGGCTGTGGATCCAGAAGAATCGAGGGAAAATACATTTGTTCTTCATTAACAAGAGGGAGAAACTCCAGAAACAAAGGGCTAAAAGAAAAACTTAGATAACATGATGAGGGAAGACTCTAGAGGAGGAGGTCTGCCACGTGTGTCAAGGAGGGATGTACTTGTTCATGTCTGAATGACTGTGGTACGATGAGCACCATTATAGTAGTTACGAAACTCAGGAGTCACACTGAATATTGATGAAGATACCATGGTATCTCTTACACGAGGTTACGTCTCATGCATTAATAGCTGCGAACAATGCACAGATGAGAGATGCCTTGAGTTGGTTCTGGAGACTGATTGTGAGGCCACAATGGGCCTCATATTCTGCCATATTATGGAATACAACCATGCTCTTGCTCAATTCAGCAAGCCTCTCCCTAACCTTCTCATATTGGAGCTCTACAAGGTGTGATGTGACCTCAGATTCCAGGGTGATCCAACTCTCTGCCTCTTGAATGATGTCACAGGAGGCCTCCATGCGGCTCTTGACAGTGTCAAGATACACCAGATGTTCAAGAGCTTTAGTTATCTCAGGAGATGTGGCTCTGTAGAGAGCAGAGCATGAGCTCCAGAGCCAGCATAGAATCTGAACAGAACTGCAGTGATAGGTGAGGCAAGGGACTGCCCTGGAGATATTGTCTATGGATTGTTCTAACTGGCTGGAAATGTCCTGAAAATTAACCTCAAGTTGAGTAGCGACCCCCCAGGAGCACCACAAGCTTCAGAGGCACTCTTCTAGACACTGTTATCCAGCAGATCATTGATCCACTCAGCAATGTCTGCATGCTCTTCAAAAAATTCCAGAAGATCTGATGATGAGGATAGGACTGCAGTCATATCTGTGATAGTTGTAAATAGTGTCTGATAACAGTGATAGGCAACTCATAATGGTGTTAAATAGACTAGAACTATATAATTAGGTATAATTAGCTAACTGCCTTCGCATATTGGCAGACTCGACAGATTCTTGCCAAATTGCAGATATTAAATCTCTCTACGATCAATATACACATTGCTGGTGCAGTACACAGATTGTATTACTATCCATTCTAAAAACCCTCGATATTGGCAAAAATGCACATTTTTTATGTAAGGGGCCTTCTCTTAGTCCATCATAAGAGCAACAGGTGACGTCAATATGGTGATCACCAATAGCACATGTGTTGATCATTGACAGCCTGTCAAGCATCGGATACTGATGGACTTCGGTACTGCCGAGGGGTGTTGTCGAAAGGTCGGGCGGACTTTGGCCAAGTCCTGCAGGCCAAGAGTAGTGGCGTTGGCTTCAACGTACTCGTGCGTTGCACCCTACTTGCCGTGCATACCACTGTATTTGCAACAGACAGATACTCGGGGGGATGCTGAAGATGCTAGCCCAAGTCGAGGACTTAACAGAAGAGAAGAAGGTAGAAGGGCCTAAGCCTAGTCGATACCCAGAATGAAGAAGTATGTACATCCATGTCCTACTTATATAGGTTAAGAAGCGACATGTGGAATAAGGAATGTGGGGCAATAAGGTATGCAGAGCATGTGGTTATTGTCCACAATGAACAAAATTAGAACAAGGAATGCAAAGTGGGGATAGAACAATAAAAGACAGGATAATAGAATGTGTCCGAAGATAGGACAATAGGAGGTGCCAGACTATAAGACAAGGCTGGTAACCGAGGATAGTACAAGGACAGGAAGTCCCGAGGTGAAATGGACCGAGGAATGTGGATGGTGGATGTACTGAGCTGAGACAGGTGTACCAAGTGTTATGCATGCTGCGTGGACGCTTGTACATGGATGTAGGATGGTTGTTCGGTTGGCACTGGCAAATAATCGGGACCTTGGTACGTGTACTTGACACAGCCTGTGACTTGAGATAGGTCACCATCAGTGACATGTTTGCCACAGGTGATGTCAATATGGCGATCACGAAAGTACATGTTTTGATTAATGACAGCCTGTCACACGCGATCTTTAATGTTTGAGATCAAGAACAGGCACGGGTATTTTTGGCCTAGCACTCAATGGCCAACTGAAGTCAGTGCAAGAGATTTTGAACAGTCGGATGGATTATTCAAATAAACTTCGGTGCGACATATCGGCATTAGGGACGTGGGTCCCAGGAGGTGGCTGATACATTTGACATGCTCACCAGCCGGCTCCTCTCCTGACCAGGAAAAAAGTATTCCACGATTTTCTCAGCAAGGAGGAGAGGATATGATTGTCACTGCGGCCTCCTTCAAATTTTGCTCTCCACATACACATGATCTATATCCATCTAATTCAGTTTTCCATTTTCAGCATTATCCATCATCAGGACACTGACCCTGATCAAGTGCCTTCGTGAATCTACCGTAGATCCCCAATGCTCCAAAGCACAGGGTAGATTATACAAGTGACCATCATACGCTCATGGTCAAGTGCCTAAAACTCTTTAATAATGTAACAGCTGCGGGATGGACGCCAAGGCTAAATGCAATTACTGTCAAGCCCGCAACACCGAGTACCGACTCACTCAGGAATACCGACCAACCGGCCCTCACCCGCATTATTTCGCACCACCATGCAGCCTCGGCTCGGTACATCCGGTACATCATATGGACCACTCCCCTTGTACACCCCCTTTCATTGTTCCTTCACCCCCTATCCACTCCTTTACCTGTTCCCTCCGAACAACATGACGGCCACTCGTTGTCCTGGCCATTGCCATTGTTTTATCTTAGGCCGTCCTCTATTGTTCTATTCCAGCCCACCATTTCATTATCTTATTTTCAGCCATACTCTATTATTCTAATACCGCTTACATGCCTTATTCTATTTCTGATCACTGTAGACAATGCCTCCATGTGGTTGCCTCATACCTTATTGTTTCCATTCCTTATGCCACCCTGTTCCACATCTTGCTTCTTAACTATAAAAGTAGCGGGATGTATGTAGATAGTTCTTCACTCAGAATATCAATTGATTCGCACCCCTTTGTCTGCTCTCTATTTCTAAAGTCCTTTGCTCGAGCCGATGCCCTTGGCATCCTCTCAAGGCTCCTCTCGCCATCCAAATTAGTGGCACGCACAGAACAGCAGGGCGCAACGCAAGAGCACATTGAAGCCTAGCCACCCCGTAACGGTTTGCAGGACTTAACCGATATCTCGGCGTCACCGAATCTTGACAATTACTACATGTACTGTTGGTGGTTGATATTTTATGTCACCATTTGGACCTGCAGCGGAACATCTGAATTTATTCAGGTCTTGAGTGTCTAATTTTTGAATTATCAAGGACGCTCACTGGTGATGATCTGTTTCCAGTCTTCGTGTATGCCCCTCGAAGAAGATGTGGACCGTAAAGTGGAGGGAAAGAGTTCCTACATTACACTCCTTGGCGGTGGGGGAAGGTTGAGTAGAAAACAGACACAAGGGTGTTGAGTTGGCAAGGTCCGCTGATAGAGGCCATGCCAGCACCAGAACATGACAAGGGAGGAGGCCATATAACTGTATCGATTGAGTACCTGAATATGAGTTTGTTATGATATCATTATATACGAGTCTGGTCTTTGATATCTGTATTGTTATAACGCCAACATCATGCACTGAACCGGGCCAAGGCTTGACCATGGATTCACAGGGCTCAGCTCCCCCCAGATCATTTCCCGGTGTCAAGATCATTTCCTTGGTGTCATGCTACTCATGACTTGTTTCAAATGGTGACTTAGCACAAATTCAAATGGCAAGTGTTGCAAAGTGAATTCTTACCATCAGTACCTATCATGCCATACTTTCAGACATATCAATGTAACAAAGACGGTAACCCAGATTGTAATTCAGCTAAGTAGCTCGTCGACTATAGATCCATCTCACTTTCTTTGATCATGCCATACTCATCTGAAAACAGGCAGAGGGGTTGCCTTGCAAATAACAAATGCACCACCATCCGTCGTCACTCGGTGTTCCTACAAGTAGCTCTGAGCACTCTGAGCCTAGCCTTATTGATCCCATATCCAGTTTGGTATCTCCACCTACTATTCCAACCCTAAAATTTCCATATACACCTCTCTTTGGGGATCCTCCCTCTGGGCCAGATTTCATCAATCCAGGTAAGCGTGCAGCTGTTGCAAAGCTCTCTTGGTTATTCAACGGACATTGATAACTGTTCGATTAGGCCACAGCCCGCATAGGCTTGGTCATCCTGATATATTGAATCGGCGACGATATCTGCCAAGCTAACACCAGAATTGCTTTCAACATAATTGCTTCCGGTGCTGGGCGTACAGTTTTGTAAGTAGTCTGGCGGCACCAGGTGAATAATTCATAATTCTATCTGTATTTGATGAACTTGCATGTGTAAATGAGACTATATGTGTGAACAAAATCTTAAAAAGGTGCGCAAATCACAGTCAGCCTGAGGGCCAGACTAGTGCCAAACACTGGAATAGACGCGTAGTATCGCCACGCACACAATTGTATTCGCCAGCTGTCAATCTGACGCTGGCATAGCCTTGGCCTGGGAACTTATAGTGCAGTACCCACGTGTCTTCGTTCGATCACCCCCATCGTGTAAAGGAGCTTCTAAACACCCTCATGTCCGAACTCTTGCACTCCAATCCACAATCCACGTCTTCGTCAGGCGGCATAA
>QLPG01053083.1:0-10092 GCA_003314385.1 Gomphus sp. MG54 | reverse complement strand
CAGGTGATTACAATTACCAATAATCATCGTAATATTCTATAGCTTACACACGATCCCTTTCGTTAGCAGACGCAGACCTGGTACGGCGCGAACACCTCCGCGATAGCCTCATGGACCAACGGCTATTTAGCGGACGATTCCGATTCGCAGTCGTGGTTCTCGCGCTCGCCTCGAACCGAGCTTCTGTCTCCTGTATCCTCCATCTCCTACTTCCCAGATTCCCGCCCACCTTCGCCTGAGTTCCGCGAAAATACGGACGGCCCCTCTGACCTTCGTAGCCCCTCCCCCTTCCAGTACGGCTCCGCTCTTCACGACACATCGGACCTTCGCTATCTTCAAGGCCCCTCTGTCCCTCAAGGCCCCTCCTCCCTCCTCCCTCCATTCCTCCCCTCGACCCCGATCCCACAGTCCCTTCCATCTCACAGACCCCATGGGCTCCAGTTATTCGACCTCGTGAATTCTCCAGACCACATCCATCGATTCCCATCTCCGATAATAGAGACACTCGCTGAGTCTTCAGACACTGGCGTGATTTCTAGTCCGGATAATACCTCAGGTCATGGATTTACCACTGGAGATGATGTCGAGATCGATGTCGAGATGGAAAGTGATCTAGATATCGGAAGTAATGTGGACATCAAAGTCGAAGAGGAGGAAGAGGTAAAGCCTATTGGGATGGACTTCAGTCCCGAGCAGCTTGGGCGGGCTATAGCGGTTGAGGGTCAGGATGGCAGGACAAGTCAAGTCGGCACGGACAATGGCACCTCGGAAGAAGAAGATCAGTTGATCGACACCTCTGAAGAAGAAGATCAGCTCATTGACACCTCTGAAGAAGAAGGTCCGTTGATCGACACTTCCGTCAGCATGGATTGGGAGTACGAGGATCAGAGGGAATTGGTGTCTAGCAGCACCGTAGCCTCCACCACTGCCATCGGTCAAGTAGCATCTACCGCCCCAACATCAGCCAGAGCACCCTCTCCTTCCACCGCGACCCCCGCGCCGATGAAGACCCAGGTAGATGGCAGACCGTCCAAGGCCATCCTGGTTCTTCACAGTGATGGGGAGCTCATGGATCCTGATGACAAAGCCGACCCTGCTCGTGAAGTCGGGAAGAGTGCTCTTGGGAAGCGCATTCGCGATGATGAGGTCGACGAGAGGGATGTCGCCTCTCAACGACCCTGCAAAATCGCCAAGACTGGGACAGGGAAAGGCAAAGCGAAAGCACGAGTATCCAAGACTAAACGTGCAACCCGTCGCCGCGCCGCCAAATCCAGATCTGGCCGTCCCCAAAGCAGCACGCCAGGATCTGATCCTCACATGGCCACTGGATCCTCGCATGGGACTTCTCCTTCTGTCCCATCCGCGTCATCTTGCGCTATTGATTCGCAGTCTGCCTCTGCAACCTTCTCCACTTGCACCCCGGCTTCAACCTCTGCCGTTGCCTCCACCTCCGCCGTTGCTCCACCACCGCCGTCACCCAACAAGCGCAAAGGTGGGGAGCGTACCCGGAAGGGCTGGAAGGGGTATATTGCGGTGGAAGAGGGCGAGGAGCTCACTCCTGCGAAGGGGTTCAATGTACACCTCTTCCATGAGCGCAGGACTCGAAGCGGGAGGCAGTTCAATGGCTGACAGGCGCTCCTCTACCGTGAGCTGGGGACTCAAACTGGGATGCAAGTGACAGCGGATTCATCGCTTATAGGTGCTGCTCTGTGAGCTGGGTAGGGAGTGGAAGTGGAATGCAATTGGGAAGTGGTTCAATGGGGTATGTGCCCTCCTGAGCTGGGGACTTGAAGTGGGAAGCAAGTGGAAAGTGGCTTGAAGGCTTGTACGTGCTCCTCTGTGAGCTGGTGACTCGAGTTGGGAAGCATGTGCAAATATGGGTTGAAAGGTGAGTTATGCTAATTTTTTTTTTTTTTTTTTTTTTTTGCGGGCGGCGTTGATTCTAATGTGTTCTCTTTAAGAACCCATCCCCCGGGACTCCCGTGGCCCTTCCGGCTTCCGTGAGCTGGCAACTCAAACAGGTCAACGATGGACCACACGAGTCGGACGAGGACAAGAACCATCTGTCCCCGGAAGACCACGCCAATACCCACCTCGAGGCCGAAGGCGGCTCTCGCCCTGCGCCCCCCAAGTGGGAAACGAGTGCAAGAATGGGTCTATAGGCGAGTTCTGCTAATGCTTTTGGTTGGTTTTGCTTGCGGAATTGATTCTAATTCGTTATCTTTAAGATTCCAACCCTCTTTGAGAACCCATCCCCAGGGACTCCCGTGGCCCTTCCGTGAGCTGGCGACTCGAACAGGTCAACGATCGACCACACGAGTCGAACGAGGACAAGAAGCATCCGTCCCCGGAAGACCGCTACAATACCAGCCTCGAAGCCGAAGCCGCCTCTCGCCCTGCCCTCTCCGAAGTGGGAAACGAGTGTAAAGATGGGTCTATAGGTGAGTTCTGCTAATGCTTTTGGTTGGTTTTGCTCGCCGAATTGATGCTAATTCGTTATCTTTAAGATCCCATCCCCCAGGCCCGGCGTAGCCCTTCGGTCAGCTGACGACTCGACTGGTCAACGATCGATCACGAATCGGACGAGGACAAGAAGCATCCGTCCCCGGAAGACCGTGCCAATAACCCAATAACCACCGAGAAGCTGAAGGCGGCTCTCGCTCTACGCACGTGTCCATCAGTTCTCGCTTTGCGCATCCTGAAGTGGGAAACGAGTGCAAAGATTGGGTTCATAGGTGAGTTCTGCTCATTTTCTTTTCTTTTTTTTTTTTTTTTTTTTTTTTTTGCGAGGGGAATTGGTGCTAATGCGTCATTTTTAAGAACCCACTCTCTGGGCTGCCCATGGCTGGCCCTTTCCTGTACCGTGTCGTACCTCAGTCACGCCAGAACTTGGCTTTAATGATACACCTCGTTGCCTGCTGTCTCGGTTTTTTTTCTCTTCCCTCTTTTTCTCGGATTTCTTGGATTTCTCCCCGCCATAATCTGGTTTTGCTTTTGAAATCTCGTTTTCTTTTTCTATCTTAGCATGACTGCTTTGTCTGTTGATTTGCTTTGATCTTCTGGTACCTAATTTGTGGACTCCCTCACCTGTACATTTTTCTGGTTCCTGTGTCTGTGGATTCTTGTTGCTTGCCTGATTTGTCCCAATGGATATGTTTTACCTGTTGGTGCTTCTCTTCAAAAAGACAAGGACTGAGCAACCAAACGCGAGTGATTTTGATGATCAGGCAAATTGACAAGTCCTAATCAATGTAATTTATTGTATATACTAACCCTAGACCCCACAAGCCTAGTAAATCTTTCTTTACAGAGAAGTACTACTCTTCTGCCTAAACTACAGTATGGGACAAGCAAACTCAACCTAACATTTTGACCCAATTTTCTGGCAAAATCGGCTCATTGAATTTGATAATAGACCATTAAAAGAAGTATCTAACACCAAAATAAAGTCAATTGTATGAGCCAAATTTTCTCAAAAACTATTTTTATTTTGGACATGTCAAAATTTTGGCCACACCCCAAAAAAAAAACCCCAAAAAATCTGGGAAAAATGTGCAATCAATAGCTACAATTAAGTAGTGTATGTTCCTGATAAAAGTGTGAAAAAATAAATATATACCAACTCATAAACAAATAAATACAAATCTGGCACAATCATTACCTGGCCTTGAGACACTCATTACCGGGTCTTAAGATGCTCATTACCCAGCCTTGAGACACTGCATAATGCCTGCTGGCCGCCATCCAAAATGCAAATGAAACATTACTGGAATATAAAATCAGAATAAGGATCAGGTTACTGAAGCAGATGAATATATAGAGCCTCCAACAACACCTCTAGATTATGAATCTGACAGGGAATTGCACCAACTTCTGTGAACATTTTTTACACCTGTGCCATGGGTGGAATGAATTTTGGTTTGGAGGGAGAGGAGACTGAGAGTGAAGGAGCCTCTGAAGCACACAATTATGAATATGAGGACTCAGAAGAGGATCCAGATTCAGAATGGGACAAGGATGATCTTCAAGAAAGGCTCTTTGATTTCACTGTCAACCAGGGGGATGATTTAAAGGATGAAGATTGGATACCACCTCAGTTGAGGGAAAAAAGGCGGTGACAAGGCAATGGTATGTTCATATTGAACCCTGATTGTAAATAAAAATATTAACAATAAATTGGGACTCAAAACAGTTCTTGAAGAAAGGACTTTCAATGTTCAAGGGAAAAAAGCACAGTGCAAACCTGTTTGCCTAGCTAACAACACAAACTGCTGCATGGCTAGCATCCTCAGTCACCAAGATGATTTTGCAATCAAATTTCTCAGCTGGAGGCACTTATTCACAATGCAGGGCATGAATGTATTTTCTTGCCTAAATTTCATTGTGGGATGAACTGTATTTAAATGGCAGGTATTTATTTTATTATTTCCTTGCATTATTTTATAAAACTCAAATATAACAATAGTACTGGGGATGGGCAAAATTCCATTATCAAGAAATTCCAAAGAAGACATTTGAGGATGCAAAGACAGCAGCAAAAGAATACCATGATGCATGCTCAGCTGATGTGATACAGTGGTTTATAAATTGTTCTTGGCAATTCATGGCTGCATATTGCAAGGGACTTACTGAGAATGCAGCTGCTTGGGCTGTTACAAAGCAAACCAAGCATTGTGGAGTTACTGAACAAACCATGATGTCAATTGAAGCTATACTTAACTAAAATTTACATCATGACAATGAGATTTGGGGTAAAAAGTTGCACTGAAAAGGCCCAAAAATTTGGCCACACTTAAAACTCGTTGGAAAAACTTCGGAACATGTTTTTTAGACATATTTTGACATTCTGAATCTGAATCTAACTTCAGTTTGTCACAAAAAAATTCCAATCACTCAAAACCAAATTGGTTGAGTTTGCTTGTCCCATACTGTATCGACGCGTCCATTCGGGCCGTTGACCGGTCCGACTACTGCTTGACGTCCCTTGGGCCATCGGATATCAGTACGAGCCCCCAAAGGGTTCTCGAGCTGCTTTCATTACCTGGCACTCAACTGGATGGACAAGTGTCATACAATGTGATGATGAGTTAAATTAAAGAGAAAATGGATGGGAGTGGGATAAAAGCTCAATAATATCACCACATGATTACATCGTAAATATTGTCATATAAACGGTCAACGGTGGGTTATCAGGTTACAGCTCTATTATTCTCCTTAAATGGCGTTCCTGATTATGGGTAACCATGGCTTCATTAACTTCTGATATTCTCAGAATTTCATGCTAGATACCACTTCTTCACTAGGCCTGAATCAAGATAATACCGGATCAAGCAATATTAATTTTTGATAAAATCGCATCACGAGTGTTCTGTAGAGTGTCCGTCAGAAAAGGTACGTCCAACCCCGTCATCAAGACTCACCTTATGCACTCCGCACACCCGACGGCTTCCAATCATAATTCCACCCTTCTGTCGACGGTGTATCCGTCGGAATCCTCATCTCCCGCGGAAACAGGCCCCGCAGTCTCCCCTCCGCCGCCATCCTCTCCGCGCCACGCAGACTCTTCAAAACGGCCACCTCCACCTCCGTCCGCGCCCGCGGATCCTCCTGCCGATTCGCCTCATACGCCAGCCGCGCGTCGACTTTATCCAACTCCTCCATCGCGCTCCGCATCGCCTCAAACTTGCGCGCGAGCTCCAGCTGACGGCGCTGGCGCTGGTGCCGGATGTATAGCTTGAACGCGCGCTCGATTATTTCGTGCGCCTGGATGGACGGGATGGCTTTTCGGAGGGCGCGAAGGGCGTTGGGACGCCATGCTCCCGTGGGGGTGGGTTTGTTACGGACGTTTGGCGGGTAGAGCGCGCGTCGGATAGTTTCTAGTTTGGGGTCGATCGCGCCGCGGCGGCTGCTGGTTGCATTGCGGACGGGGGCCGTTGGAGCCTTCAAAGGCGGTCGCTGGGTAGACAACCCTGGCAAAGAGATACGTGGTCGAAAAAACAGGCTCATGTGCGGGTATAGGCGCCTACTGCATAAGTATTTGGCTTTGTGTATACAGTCACGTCACGTCACGTAGTCATATAGCAAGCCTCAGAAAATAGAAAATAAAATACTCTGGATAAAACTTTTGCTCGGACGCCTCGAGCGAGAGAGAAAGTATGTGGTCGCTACACTCTCCCACCACTTCATCGTTCTGTGCGATTACATCACAAAGGTTATTATGCATAAGCAAGAGTGAACATCACAGAGGCCAGATTCAAGGGTAGTTGCTCTGATGATAGTCTACAGCAAGGATAAAGCAGCACCCTTATATAAGCAGTTTGGTTCTATTCCTGACCATGGAAACCTGCCACAACCACAACAGTTTTATTTGTATTCACTTGTCAGAATCCTTATTAAATAGCTTGTCTTGAAGTACACATGTACATTGAAGCCAGGTCATGTTGGACTCTAATTCTAGAGAGTCCACATTAACAGGTGTAAACATAACTCAAGCTGATGTACATGGTAGTGCCAATTCTAGAGCAGTGTCAAAGTACAATTTATCGAGCTTTGATTCACTTGGTCATACGAAATTAGACTTGTCCATTTGCCTGATCTTGAAAATCACTCATGTTTGTTTGCTCAGTCCTTGTCTTTTTGAAGAGAAGCACCAACAGGTAAAGGTATCCATTGCGACAAATCAGGCAAGCAACAAGAATCCACAGACACAGTAACCAGAAAATATACAGGTGAGGCAGTCAACATGTTAGATAGCAGAAGATCAAAGCAAATCAAAACAGACAAAGCAGTCGTGCTAAGATGGAAGAAGCAAACGAAACTCCAAAAGCGAAACCAGATTATGGCGGGGAGAAATCCACGAAATCCAAGAAAAAGGGGAAAGAGAAAAGAAAACGGAGACAGCAGGCAACGAGGTGTATCACTGAAACCAAGTTCTGGCGTGACTGAGGTACGACACGGGACAGGAAAGGGTCAGCCATGCGCGGCCCAGAGAATGGGTTCTTAAAAATAACGCATTAGCACCAATTCCGCTCGCAAAACAAAAAACTTGAGCAGAACTGACCTATGAACCCATCTTTGCATTCGTTTCCCACTTGGGGATGCGCAAAGCGAGAACCGATGGACACGTGCGTAGAGCAAGAGCCGCCTTCAGCTTCGCGGTGGTTATTGGCTCGGTCTTCCGGGGACAGATGCTTCTTGTCCTCTTCCGATTCGTGGTCGATCGTTGACCAGTTCGAGTCCTCAGCTCACGGAAGGGCTACGGCCGGCCTGGGGGATGGGATCTTAAAGATAACGAATTAGCATCAATTCCGCGAGCAAAACCGACCAAAAGCATTAGCAGCACTCACCTATAGACCCATCTTTGCACTCGTTTCCCACTTCGGGGAGCGCAGGGGGAGAGGGGCCTTCGGCTTTGAGGTGGGTATTGGCGTGGTCTTCCGGGGACAGATGGTTCTTGTCCTCGTCCAACTCGTGTGGTCGATCGTTGACCTGTTCGAGTTGCCAGTTCACGGAAGGCGGAAGGGCCACGGGAGTCCCAGGGGATGGGTTCTTAAAGAGAACACATTAGAATCAATGCCGCCCGCAAAAAAGAAAAAAAAAAAAAAAAAATCAGCACAACTCACCTTTCAACCCATATTTGCACATGCTTTCCAACTCGAGTCACCAGCTCACAGAGGTGCATGTACCAGCCTTCAAGCCACTTTCCACTTGCTTCCCACTTCGAGTCCCCAGCTCAGGAGGGCACATACCAGCCATTAAACGGCTTCCCAATTGCATCCCAATTCCAGTGCCCAGCTCACAGAGGAGCTTAAAGATAACGAATTAGCATCAATTCAGCGAGCAAAACCAACCAAAAGCATTAGCAGAACTCACCTATAGACCCATCTTTGCATTCGTTTCCCACTTCGGGGGGTGCAGGGCGAGAGCCGCCTTCGGCCAAGAGGTGGGTATTGGTGTGGACTTCCGGGGACAGATGGTTCTTGTCCTCGTCCGACTCGTGTGGTCGATCGTTGACCTGTTCGAGTTGCCAGCTCACGGAAGGCGGAAGGGCCTCGGGAGTACCGGGGGATGGGTTCTCAAAGAGAACACATTAGAATCAATGCCGCCCGCACAAAAAAAAAAAAAAAAAAAAAAAACAATCAGCACAACTCACCTTTCAACCCATATTTGCACATGCTTCCCAACTCGAGTCACCAGCTCACAGAGGAGCACGTACAAGCCTTCAAGCCACTTTCCACTTGCTTCCCACTTCAAGTCCCCAGCTCAGGAGGGCACATACCAGCCATTGAACCACTTCCCAATTGCATCCCACTTCCACTCCCTACCCAGCTCACAGAGGAGCACCTATAAGTGATGAAGCCGCTGTTCCTTGCATCCCAGTTTGAGTCCCCAGCTCACGGTAGAGGAGCACCTGTCAGCCATTGAACTGCCTCCCGCTTCGAGTCCTGCGCTCATGGAAGAGGTGTACATTGAACTCCTTCGCAGGAGTGAGCTCCTCGCCCTCTTCCACCACAATATACCCCTTCCAGCCCTTCCGGGTACGCTCCCCACCTTTGCGCTTGTTGGGTGATGGTGGTGGTGGAGCAACGGCGGAGGTGGAGGCAACGGCAGAGGTGGAAGCCGGGGTGCAAGTGGAGAAGGTTGCAGAGGCAGACTGCGAATCAACAGCGCAAGATGACGCGGATGGGACAGAAGGTGAAGTCCCATGCGAGGATCCAGTGGCCATGTGAGGATCGCATCCTGGCGTGCTGCTTTGGGGACGGCCAGATCTGGATTTGGCGGCGCGGCGATGGGTGGCACGTTTAGTTTTGGATACTCGTGCTTTCGCTTTGCCTTTCCCTGTCCCAGTCTTGGCGATTTTGCAGGGTCGTTGAGAGGCGACATCCCTCTCGTCGACCTCATCATCGCGAATGCGCTTCCCAAGAGCACTCTTCCCGACTTCACGAGCAGGGTCGGCTTTGTCATCAGGATCCATGAGCTCCCCATCACTGTGAAGAACCAGGATGGCCTTGGACGGTCTGCCATCTACCTGGGTCTTCATCGGCGCGGGGGTCGCGGTGGAAGGAGAGGGTGCTCTGGCTGATGTTGGGGCGGTAGATGCTACTTGACCGATGGCAGTTGTGGAGGCGACGGTGCTGCTAGACACCAATTCCCTCTGATCCTCGTACTCCCAATCCATGCTGACGGAAGTCTCGAACAACTGACCTTCTTCAGAGGTGTCAATCAGCTGATCTTCTTCTTCAGAGGTGTCAATCAACTGATCTTCTTCTGCCGAGGTGTCGATCAACTGATCTTCTTCTTCCGAGGTGCCATTGTCCGTGCCGACTTGGCTCGTCCTGGCATCCTGACCCTCAACCGCTATAGCCCGCCCAAGCTGCTGAGGACTGAAGTCCATCCCAATAGGCTTTACCTCTTCCTCATCTTCAACTTTGATGTCCAAATCACTTCCGATATCTAGATCACTTTCCATCTCGACATCGATCTCGACATCATCTCCAGTGGTAAATCCATGACCTGAGGTATTATCCGGACTAGAAATTGCGCCAGTGTCTGGAGACTCAGCGAGTGTCTCTATTATCGGAGATGGGAATCGATGGATGTGGTCTGGAGAATTCACGAGGTCAAATAACCGGAGCCCATGGGGTCTGTGAGATGGAGGGGACTGTGGGATCGGGGTCGAGGGGAGGAATGGGGGGAAGAGGGAGGACGGGCCTTGAGGGACAGAGGGGCCTTGAAGATAGCGAAGGTCCGATGTGTCGTGAAGAGCGGAGCCGTACTGGAAAGGGGAGGGGCTACGAAGGTCAGAGGGGCCGTCCGTATTTTCGCGGAACTCAGGCGAAGGTTGGCGAGAATCTGGGAAGTGGGAGATGGAGGATACAGGAGACAGAAGCTCGGTTCGAGGCGAGCGCGAGAACCACGACTGCGAATCGGAATCGTCCGCTAAATAGCCGTTGGTCCATGAGGCTATTGCGGAGGAATTCGCGCCGTTGCTATTGTCGTCGTACCAGGTCTGCGTCTGCCAACGGACGGGATGGTGTGTAAGCTATAGAATATTACGATGATTATTGGTAATTGTAATCACCTGATGGGAGT
>QLPG01053067.1:0-16641 GCA_003314385.1 Gomphus sp. MG54 | reverse complement strand
ATGGGTACACTTATATAAGCAAGGTTCAGCGCTAACCTCGCTTATATAAATTATATATAAATTATATCTAAGCCCACCTGCACCCCCATCATGTGACTGTACTCAAAATCAATATAATTTTGTATTTCAAAAATTCAACATTTATTTAATATTTTTTGTGGCTGATGTAATCGAGGTTCAGCACCAACCTCGCTTACATCAGCTTGGTGTCAAACCACATACACATACCCTCAGTCGACCTGCCCACTGTGCAATGCTACCAACCTTTGACGGATGGACGCTACCATATACCCAACATCGGCCAAGTGGACCGGATGCTACCACATGATCCATCCCCAAAGTACCACCTCCAGCATCCCATGCTCATCTCGGCAGATATACTGCTGCCAAGTGCTTCATGCCATTTGTTGTCTTCGGCGCACCCTATCTGCTTCTCTCTCTAACAGGTAGGAAATGATGCCCTGGTGGCCTCCAAATGAGGCCGCCTGCTCTTATAGCACGGTGCCATACTCTCCTCCCTGTACGTTGAGATCCACTGCTTTGTCGATCAAAAGCTGAACGATTGTCTGATGACCTTCTATTGCAGCCGCATGCACCTCTCTCTAGTAGATAGCAAACAATCCCCTGGTGGCCGCCAAATGAGGCCACCTGCAGAGTGGTGCCATGGATGTCAATGAAGAAACAATAATGGAGCATGCGCTGTCAGCGTGAAATTGCCGAGGAAGAGTCAGAAAGGTGTAGTCACCTCTTTGGGGAGCCATGTGAGTGAGGGAGAGAGTGCAATGTCAATGGTGCATCATGCAGCATGTGGCGGATGTCGATGAAGAAACAATAACAGAGGGTGCGCGATACAGCAGCACTGTGCGGTGACATAGACCGTCCACGATGCCAGTGAGGATGACCTGCTCTCCTCCACCGACTCTATGCCCCCCTGTGCCCCATCACTCCCTCTCAAGACTGGGCCACTGGGTGTCTTTGCACCATGCAGGCCTCGCACCCATCATCTGCGTTCCCGTTCCAGGAGCGGACCACTCACCTCCTCGTCTGAGGCGGTCCCATTTGCATCACATGCGCCCAAAAACATCTTTCCACCTGCACCTACGACTACTATGGTGACCACCGTACCACCCCTGCCTACCATGGCCCCTACGCACACCAGCACTAGCAGCATCACCATATTTGTCCCGCCCTCTGCCCTTCTGCCGCTGCACTCCCTCAGCCTCACATCCATGCACATGGACACCAGGCTTGATGTCGGCATCTACACTGTCACTCCACCCCACCACGGGCTGCACCCCCGCCATCGCACATTGTCCTTCCCTGGGCTGGTCGGTCAACGCTGGCTTTGCACAGGATGGTGCGGGTGGCACCCCTGTGTGAGCGTGGGCAGGTAGATCTGCACGTGTTTCCACTACAATTTGTTACGACTCATATGACTCCCCAGCACATTCCCAATGAAGAAAGACCTATTCTCCCACAGTCCCGTAATCACCTCTGGGGAGCAATGTGAGCGAGTAAATCGCCGAGGAAGAGTCAGAAAGGTGTAGTCACCTCTTTGGGGAGCCATGTGAGTGAGGGAGAGAGCGCAATGTCAATGGTGCGTCATTGTCAAGTACACGTACCGAGGACCCGATAACTCGGCAGTACCGACTAAAATACTCCATTAGCAACCAAGTACGAACCATTCAATGAGTTAGCCTCGGCCAGACGCACATATCGGTCACACCCCTCATTCCTACGCCCACTCCTCACTCCTCGGTCCGCCTCACCTCGGCACTTCCTGCCCTTGTGTTATCTTCGGTTATGGCCTTGTTTTACAATCGGGCATTTCCTATTGTGCTAGGGCACGTCCTATTATTCTGTCCTTTATTGTTCTATTCCCGTCCTACATCTCTTATTCTAATTTTACCCGTTGAGGACAATAACCACATGCTTTGCATACCTTGTTGTCCCACATTCCTTATTCCACATGTCGCTTCTTAACCTATATAAGTAGGGCATGCATGTACATACTTCTTCATTCTGGGTATCGACTAGGCTTAGGCCCTTCTACCTTCTTCTCTTCTGTTAAGTCCTCGACTTGGGCCGGCATCTTCAGCATCCCCCTGAGTATCTGTCTGTTGCAAATACAGTGGCACGCACGGCAAGTAGGGCACAACACACGAGTACGTTGAAGCCAACGCCACTACTCTTGGCCTGCAGGACTTGGCCATAGTCCACCCAACCTTTCGACAACACCCCTCGGCAGTACCGAAGTCCGTCAGTATCCGACTCCTGACAGTCATGCGGCATGCGGCGGATGTCGATGAAGAAAAAATAACAGAGGGTGCGCGATACAGCAGCACTGTGCGGCGATGTAGACCGTCCGCAATGTCATTACGTTGCCAAGGAAGAGTCCGAACAATGTAATCACCTCTGGGGAGCGATGTGAGTGAGTCGCCGCACCGTTCAATGAAGGTGCTCAGTCAAGGATGCGTCGCACTGTCATCAAGGATCGTCACCGGTACAATCGGTGAAAGCAGTCAGTATGAGTCTTTAGCACAACCAAAAGCCGGACTTGCATTTGTTCAATCCGCCAGATGCATCCTCATTGGCATCCACACAGTCGATATTTCTCTTACCCTGGTTACCACAATCCATGCACAAACCACAAATGTCTTGAATAATGGCAGTAGGGTGGGTTATGTATTGGATGGTCGAACACACTTCCCAACCATCCGAGTTAGAACATAGCCTTCTATCTGTGAAATGGATCCCATCATCGCCGCATTGATATTGCATGGGAGTGACATGTATAACACACATCTTGTATGTTCACATCCATTGCTCTGTCTATCAATAGCCGAACGATTGGCTCATGACCTGAAAACGCCACTGCTTGTAATGCACTGCAAAATTTTCCTGCTGCCACATTGATATCTGATCCTCTCTCTAGCAGATAACACACGATGCCCTGTTGGCTGCTGTCAGGGGACGACCCTCTCCGAAGCCTGAAACAAGTCCAAGGTCCCATCTCGGACTCCCACCAACTCCGAGGTCCTAACTCGGACTCTCACCAACTCCGAGGTCCTATCCCGGACTCTCCCCAACTCCGAGGTCCTAACTCGGACTCCCACCAACTCTGAGGCTAGGAGATCCAAGTCCAAGGGACCACTGAGCGAGAGATAGGAATGACCTTAGCAGAGTAACTAGAACCTGGAGGGACGACCCTCTCCGAGTCCTGACGACAAGTCCGAGGTCCTATCTCGGACTCCTCCTAACTCCAAGGTCCTGTCTCAAGACTCCTCCCAACTCCGAGGTCCTAACTCGGACTCCCACCAACTCCAAGGCTAGGAGATCCAAGTCCAAGGGACCACCGAGCGGGAGATAGGAATGATCTTAGTGTGATGACTGGAACCAGGAATAGGCGCCTATGTTGATTTATAAGCTAGTGCACAGACCACTTACATAAAGGGTATAAAAGAGGTTCACCAGCAGCGGAGATCCTTAGACTTTCCTCTTCGGATTTCCCCTGCTTAGGTGAGAGCCCTACATGTACTTAGGTAGTAGCTGTAATTGAACTTCGGATTTCCCCTGCTTAGATCTGAGAAGCCTGTGGGTAGGCTCTGGGTTCGAGTCCCATAGTCAGGCCTAGGAGGACGTCCAGGGCTGGGTGGTGTCCCGCTGGTTCCAGCCTCCGGCAGTCGAGATCAGTTCCGAAAGAGGGTTGCCCTTACAGCTGCCAAATGAGGCCGCCTGCAGTGCAGTGCCATACACTCCTCCCTGCATGTTGACATCTGCTGCCTTGTCGATCAATAGCCGAAAGATCGTCTCATGACCTTGTGATGCCGCCACTAGCAGTGCACTCCCATAGTATCCTGCCACCATATTGATAATTTGGGGTTGCTGGTAGTCCCATCCTGCCTCCTGGGAAGGCCAGGTACACCTGCCTCTGTGTGTATGTCGTCTATACCTAAGGCAGATGTGTACCTGGGTGCACCTGAGGTAGGGTCATGTTTGCAGGACCAGAGCTACAGAATGGCTGCTAGAAAATGTAGCTTTGTTGTACTAACTTGTCAACTTCCTAGGGATAGCAGAAGAGTCAACTTTCTAGCCATATCAAGCTGATATAAGCCAGGTAGTGCAGAACCTCAATTATATTAGCAGCCAAATACTCGGTTCTAACAAAATGTCTACCAACGATCCTCATATTGCTCAAGGCAAATGGAAGTGTCGTCCAACTGAATGTCTGACTGGCAATGCTGATCCACTTCTCTCCAAAAAAGCTAAACCTACTCACAGTCAATGTGCATCAGTTGAAGTGGTTGACAAGCCTGTACCTCCTCTGCATTCTCATTCACACAATCCCAACTATATCATTGAATCTGATAATGACCAAGATCAATCTGGCAGTAGAGCACCAAATGAAGATCCAATCAATATCTCAGATGATGAAGACACCAATGTTCAGAGACTTGGTAAGGCAATTATTGAATTTAGCAATTAGTATATTGAAATTTGACCCCTTAAATAATAGAACAACTTATGAAGGAGTGGGATGCTCCAATTTATGCCTTCTTCAAACCTACCCCCTCTATTGAGTAGATCAATGAACGCAAGGTCCATGTTTTTGAGTGTGCTGCTGGTTCCTGTAAAGGCCGAACTCGTTTTGTCCGCTGCTTCCTTGACACAGGTAATGCGAAGTCCACCAGCAATCTTTGCCGCCATGCAAAGATTTGTTGGGGTGATGAAGCAATTACAACTGCTGATAACACCACCAATGTTGCCATTACACGTGAGGTGTTCTCAAAAATTGGTCTTAATGGATCAATAACAGCGGCCTTTGAAAATGCTGGAAAAGGAAAAGTAACCTATAGTCATCGTCAGCATACAAAGATAGGGTCCCAGTTAGTATATTACCTTTTAAAATTCTCATAATATCTAATCCAGTATTTAGAGCTGAATTTGTCCACTGGGTGGCTGAAAGCAAACGCCCTTTTCAAGTTGTTAATGATCAGGGTTTCCGTTCACTTATGAAGACAGGCAGGCCAGGTTGCTACATACCTTCAGCAGAAACTGTATCTCGCGATATGAAGGATGTTTTTGTTCATGTTTGTGAACGTATTTATAAAATGTTAAAGGTAGGTCAAATTTAATTCAAGAATTAGAATTGTAACATACTAGTTTATAGAAATATGAAGGCAATCTCAACTTTGCAACTGACACATGGACATCGCCCAACCATAAAGCCTTTGTTGCTATTACTGTTCACCTTGAGCACAAGGGTGAACCATTGACTCTGTTGCTTGACCTCATTGAGCTTCCCATCTCGCATACAGGTGCCAATCTTGGAGACACCTTTGCAGATGTTCTAAAAGAATTTGGCATATATGATAAGGTATGTTCAGTTTTATAGAACAAAAATCAAATATAAAAAAACTCACCATCTTCACCAGATACTTAGTATAACAACTGACAATGCATCTAACAACGATAAGATGTTGGTACACCTTGGAAACAAGCTTGATGACTTTGCTGGTACCATTGGCCAAACTCGCTGCTTTGTACATACCCTTAATCTCACTGCCAAGGTAATAATAAAACAATTTGACATACCAAAGACCAGTAGCAATGGTAGTGACAGTCTTAAGACAAGATTTCCCTTGAACTTGAAGATGATGAGCAAGCAGAGCAAGATGCATGGGAAATGGAAAATGATGGTGGTAATGATAAGAATCTGACAGTTACTGATTGGTTGCATTTGCATGAGGAATTGTTGGGAGAAGGGATTGATGACTGGGATGAGGCTGTTCAACCAGTCAGATCAACTCTGTTTAAGGTACGCTGACTATCAGACCCTAACCACAATATGATAACTAATCCAATACTTAGCTACGGAAATTCTCATTTGCTATCAAGAATTCAACTACAATTCTTTTACCGGCGTGGTTCAAACTCCTCCCTACCTACCATCTCAACCCTTGTATCATGCCACGTGATGTAGCAACTCACTGGAATTCAACATATGACATGCTCAGCTTTGCGATCTAGTATCGTCAAGCCATTGACTCTATGACAGCTACTCGTGCCTTTGATCTTCGCAAATATGAACTTGGGCCTGAGGAATGGAAGATTGTCGAGGAGCTCTGTAATGTGTTGAAGGTAAGTATTTTTTTACAAATTGTCTATATTCCATTTACTTACTACTACTTGAATAAGATCTTTAAAGATGGGACACTTTATTTTTCACAAGGTATACCCAACCTGCCGATGGTTATCCCTGCAATGGACCATATCGAAAATTTTCTTGCAACAGTGTTGGACAACCCAAACAAATATTCACCTGCCATTTGTGTGGCACTGGCAATAGGCAAAAAATTTATGAATAAGTATTACAAGAAAACTGATGATTCAGAGGTTTACCAGATTTCTATGGGTAAGTTATTAGTCAATTTTAATATTTCATAATCATATTGCTTATTTATTATAGTTCTGCACCCCCAATACAAACTTGAATATTTCAAAAAGCATAATTGGGAACCAGCATGGATTGCCACAGCATATCAAATAGTTCGAGAAGAATTTGATCGCTCTTACTGCTTCAGAGAAATTGGCAGATCTGATGAAACAATGACCATCAATAGTAATTCTGAGGTCAGTGTCTTTCTTTTCTTTTATATTTATTAATGGCATCAATGAGTATAGGCTTCAAGTTCTACTAATATCTTTGATCACCTTCCAGAGTTTGTTGATATCACATCTCAACATCAAGATGAGCTCGAACATTATCTTGCTAATGATGTGGAGAATGTAACGGATGCTCTCAAATGGTGGTATGAGAGGAGGTCCACCTATCACGCATGGCCTGAGATTATCTGTCTATTCCTGGTAAGTAACTTTTTATTAAAACATTTGTTATATTCTTTATACTCTAATAAAAATTCAAAGCTACAACTGTTGCTGTTGAACGTGTATTCAGCCAAGGCCATCTTGTTTTGCCCTATATTCGGAACCGACTTTCAGCTCAGACAACTCGAGCCCTTATGTGTATTGGATCTTGAAGCACACTTGGTTTGGTGAAGGATGCCGATATCAAGGCTGCATTGAGGGATGAGGTCACTGATTCTGAGGAGGAGCATACTATGGGTTGGGATACTATTACGGGTAATATTCCATAAATTTTGAATTTTTATAATAAGGAAATAGATTAAATTTCAGTATTGGATCAATTTATACCCATTGTGGATTGTAGGTAAAAGCAATTCCTATTAAACCCATGGGTAAGAACAATACCTGTTGTGGGTCACGGATAAAAGCAATATCTGTTGTGGGTCACGGGTAAAAGCACTACCCATTAAACCCGTAGGTAAAAGCAATACCTGTTAAACCTGCGGGTACCCTTACCCATACCTGCAATAACCCACTACCCATTGCTAAGGGTACGGGTATTCTCGGGTACAGGTACAGGTAGGCCCAAAATACCCGGGGGTTACCCATGCCAATCACTAGATATTCAGAGTGAGGAACTGTCAAGCTTTGGGTACTGATGGACTTCAGGACTGCCGAAGGGTCAGGCAGACAATGGCCAAGTCCTGCAGGCCAAGAGTAGTGGCATTGGCTTCAACATACTTGTGCATTGCGCCCTACTTGCCATGCGTGCCACCAATTTGCAACAGACAGATACTTGGGAGGATGCTGACGATGCCGGCCCAAGTCAAGGACTTAACAGAGAGGAAGCAGGTAGAAGGGCCTAAGCCTAGTCGATACCCAGAATGAGGAAATATGTACATGCATGTCCTACTTATATAGGTTAAGAAGCAACATGTAGAATAAGGAATGTGGAACAATGCATGTGGTTATTGTCCACAACGAGTAAAATTAGAATGAAGGAATGTAAAATGGGGATAGAACAATAAAGGATAGGATAATAGAAATGTGGCCAAGGATAGGACAATAGGAAATGCCTGACTATAAAACAAGGGCTGTGACTGAGGATAGAACAAGGACAGGAAGTCCTGAGGTGAGATGGACCAAGGGGTGAGGAGTAGGCATGTGGGTGGTGGATGTGCCAAGACGAGACCGATATACCAAGTGATATGCATGTGGCATGGACACTTGGACATGGATGTAGAATGGTTGCTTAGTTGGCACTGCCGAAATAACGGGTCTTGGTATGTGTACTTGACAGGAACTATCTACATACATCAGCTACTTATATAGGTTAAGAAGCAAGATGTGGAACAGGGTGGCATAAGGAATGGAGAATAATAAGATATGGAGAATCATGTGGAGGCATTGTCCACCGTGATCAAGAATAGAATAAGAAATGTAGGTGAGAATATAATAATGAAATATGGCTGAGAATAAAATAATGAGGGAGTGGGTGAGAATAGAACAATAGAGAATGGCCAAAGATAAAACAATAGGATTGTGACCAAATTAATAGATGAATAGTAAATGTTCTGAGGGAGAACAGATAAGGAAATAGACAGGGAATGAGAGAATAGTAGGGGGTGGAGGTAATAGGGTGAGAGGAATGGTCCAGACGATGAACCAGATGTACTGAGCCGAGACCACATGGTAGTGAGTAGGGAATAGCACAGGTTAGGCTAACCCACACAGGTCACCAGGTCGGGTGCCCCTGGGCTTGGGTACAGGTCAAGCTGAGAGCACCCATGACCCAGCCCAACCTGCCCCCTCAACTATGTACACCTGTGCATGCATGCATACAACACGACCGCACCATATGCACATATGTATGACACACAGGCACCAACACCAACGTGCCATATGTGCATGCACCGATACCAACATGCTGATACCAACATGCCAACACCAACACACCGATACCAATGTGCCATCCATGTATACACCGATACCAATGTGCCATCCACGCACACACCGATACCAATGTACCATACATCACATATGCATATGGCACATTCATGTCATATGTCATTGTAACTACTTTAGCTCACCTCCTCAGTGTTTTGAGGGAGTACATGAGTGTGTCTCAGTGATACCCCTAGCAATCGTTTTGTGCTCAGCACATTGGTCAGCCAAAATACTGGCAATGACCGGAACATTAGAATGCACATGTAGCTTTGACGCAGAAGCAAATTGAAAACCAAAGCCATGTCGACAATAGTATAAAAGATTAAGAAAAATAGACTGCAAAAAAAACCTAAAAATACAGAAAAAATATATAAAAGTATTGTAAATGGTTTTAAATGATTTTTATCGAAAAATAAAAGGAAAATAAAGACTTAAGAAATATTTGGCTTGATATTAAGGTAATTGACCCAACAAACATCCTCTCCTTGGCCTCTCATAGTCATTCCACTTGCACTATTGTCTCAAGACTTAGCCTCAGCCAGTCTACAGTATCCAGGACTCTCAGAACTCTCCATCCCAACCAGCCCTGCTCCTCTGGAGGTTGTCCCCCCAAGCTTTCCTCTAGAGATCAATATTCTATTTTATCACAAATTGCTACTGGCAGAGCTGCCAATGCTACTCAGGTCACCAAACACATCAATACAATTATCCCCCACCCAGTCTCCTCAGAAACAGTCAGAAGACTCCTCAGGAAACATTTATTCAAGGCTGTGATGAAGAAGAAAAAGCCCTCCTCAGTGCAAGGCATAGACAGCTGAGGTTGGCCTTTGCTTTGAGGCACAGAGAGTGGAATGTAGAGGACTGGAAGAGGGTCATTTGGTCAGATGAGACCAAAATCAACAGGTTTGGATCAGATGGGAGGCAGTGGGTCTGGAAACAGAAGGGGGAGGGGTTGAATGAGAGAGAGGTACAGGGGACAGTCAAGTTTGGAGGGGGGAAACATTATGGTATGAGGGTGTATGGGATGGAATGGTGTTGGCCAGCTTGCAGAGATTGAGGGGAAGATGGATGCTGATCAGTTTGTGTCTATTTTGAAGGACCACCTGCTGCCAAGCCTGGAGGAAAGTGGAATTCCTGAGGAACAGGTAATATTTCAACAGGACAATGACCCAAAGCACAAGTCAAAGAAGGCCAAGAACTGGATGGAAAACAACAATATCACTCTCCTTGACTGGCCTGCACAGTCTCTAGAACTGATTCCTATTGAGCACCTCTGGGATCATGCAAAAAACAGGCTTAAGGAGTATCCAACACCACCCAAGGGAGTTTGGCAAATTTGGGAGAGAGTAGAGGAGGTATGGAATAACATACCACCAGAGGTATGTCAGAATTTGATAGAGGGTATGCCTAGAAGACTTGAGGCAGTAATTAAGGCTAAGGGGGGCAATACCAAGTACTAGAATTGCAACTTACTATTTCTCTGATACCCTCTCACAAAACTGAGTCAATAAGCCCTTGATTTGAATTGCCCATATCTTCATCACCCCTGACAAGGATTAAATAATTTTTCAATAGTTGCATAGCCCTGATCAGATTCTTTCTTTGATGCACCAACACTTTTTTCATATATGTTTTACATTCAAACCTATTCAATGAATAGTCCAAAAGCACCAGACATTGACTCAGTTTTGTGAGTCACTGTATGTGTGCACATGGGGCATATGTATATCATATGTGTGCATGTGGGGCACATGCATGTCATATGTGTACATGTGGGGCACATGCATGTCATATGCATATGAATCCACATGTAGATAGTTGAGGTGGTGGGTTGGGCCTGGGTCACAGGTGCTCTCAGCTTGACCCACATCTAAACCCAAGGGCTATTAATTACACAATACCAAGCTTTGGTTCACTCAGTAATACCAGCCAAAAATCTCTACCATCTAATCCCACATATAAATGACAAGTGATTCTTCGCTAGTACATAGTCTCAGCTTGGTATATTTGGTTCATCACTTGGTTCATGTCCCTTCATCTCATCCCTTCTATCTTTGCCTATTCTTTTATGCATCTTGTTTCTATTAATTTTGATTATGTTCTATTGTTCTATTCTAGACTATGCTCTATTGTTCTATTTTTGATCATTGTGGAAAATGCTTCCACATGCTTTCCATCCCTTATCCCTTTTGCATATCTTGTACTACCCTGTTCCACATCTTCCACCTCCAGTTCTTAGACTATATAAGTAGCATATGGATGTATGTACTTCCTCATTCTGATTATCAACTTTACAACCCCCTGTCCTTCTGTCCTAAGTCCTTACTTGAGCCGAGACTTTTGGCATTCTCCCAAGTTACCTTCTTTCTGAAATCAGGGGCCACACAGAAGAGAAGTGCAATACACAAGTATGTTGAAGCCAGCCACATCTGTTTGGTCTATAGGACTTGGCTGATACCCCACCAGTATTGTGTAGTCAGTACTATTGCATTAGTACTCAGCCCACACATCCTCAGCACTTTGGTGCTTGACAGTATAATCAGAATCAAACTATCTTCTATTGTTTCACTTCTTACATTATGCCTCTATGAATGAGATCTTCAACCTTGTCAAGCTTTGGGTACTGACGGACTTCAGTACTGCTGAGGGGTCAGGTGGACAATGGCCAAGTCCTGCAGGCCAAGAGTAGTGGTGTTGGCTTCAACATACTTGTGTGTTGCACCTTACTTGCTGTGCGTGCCACCAATTTGCAACAGACAGATACTTGGGAGGATGCTGGTGATGCCAGCCTGAGTTGAGGACTTAACAGAGGGGAAGAATGTAGAAGGGCCTGGGCCTAGTCAATACCCAGAATGAGGAAATATGTACAGTAAAGGACAAAACCGTTCAAGTGTATTGAACATTTGTGTTGTACTGTAAATAACGGGAGGATTAGACAATCAAAAAATATGATGTAATTAGTGGAGATAGCCCTGCTTCTGAACTTGTGGTCACAATCAAGATGATTACATAACTCTCAATATTCATTGAGATATTAATTATTTAAAAAATGAAGCATTTGAACAGTTTTGTCCCTCACATTTTTTAAACAAGAAATGGTATATATCAGTACTTGGTAAAGCCTCTATTTGCTCTCATCACTGCCTGCACCCTTCTAGGTATGCTCTCAATCAACTTCTGACACACCTCTGGCTCTATCTTCTCCCATTCCACTCTAATCCTCTCCCATAGCTCATACACTCCACTAGGGGAGTGTTTATAGTCAGAAAAGCACTTTTTGACAATAGTTCAGAGTTGTTCAATGGGGTTTAGTGTCGACACTAGAGGTTGAGCAGGGTAAGTGGTGAACACAGGGCCATGTCCGACGGATGGACTGGTAGTTAGGTAGCCACGGTCATGCTCGACCGTGGCAGTATATAATCTATATTGTAGTTAGTTGTGCCTCAGTGAATCGTCCATTCACTGAGGTACGTACCATTTCCGTATACCGAGACGTGCGGCAGCTTATAGTATGTCTATAGCTCCTTCGTCTCTAGGTATAGTTGCAATACACGCTCAGTGAATCGTCCATTCACTGAGCTCCTTCGTCTCTAGCTACTGCACCTAATAACAACATTTAGGTCAGGGGACTGAGCTGGTCACTTCATGACCTCATAGCCATGGTCAGAAAACCACTCAGTGGCTGTCTTGCATGTGTGCTTGGGGTCATTATCCTGTTGAAAAATAATGTCAGTAGAATCTTTACCATAATACTCCAGGCTAGCCTGAAGCTCATCATCCAAAATCTGCCTGTACAACTCCCCATCCATCCTTCCATCAATTTTGGCAGCATAGCCAGGTCCTTCCCACAACATACAACCCCATACCATCACAGAACCTCTATCAAACTTCAGTATTCCCTCAACTAGCCTATCATTCAAAGGCTCTCCAGCCTTTTTGTACACCCATCTCCTTCCATCTGACACCAACCAATTGATTTTGGTCTCATCTGACTAGACAACATGCTTCCAGTCCTCTAGAGTCCACTCCAGATGAGCTTCTGCAAACTCTCTCCTTGCCTTCCTATACCTTGCACTAAGAAGTGGCTTCTTTCTCTTTATAACTGCCTTCATCCCAGCCTTCTTCAGGTTCCTCCTTACGGTCTTGGATATCACTGGTTCATTGAGAATGTTTTTGAGCACCTGTACCCTGGGTTACATTCTCAATCTTCCCTCTTTGCATGAGCGATATGATATAGTGGATGTTAGAGGGGGATATCTTGGATGGGCAACCACCAGTGGCCTTGGGTATATCAGGACAGTGTTTCCTGTGAATGGTAGAGATAGAGCCAACAGAGATACTAAGGTGAGAGGAGATGTAATGGCTAGAATGACCATTTTTGAGCAATTGGATGATAGAGTCAACTTTAGCAGCAGAGAGAGGCTTCATGGTTCTGAACAAGGGATGTTTGGCTGTGTTTGGACAGAAACAAACTATAAAAAGGTTCACACCATGTCATGTGATTGTCATGTGATTTCCAGCCCTGTATATACAATTTATTGCATTAATAACTATGAGGGACAAAACCGTTCAAATGTTTCATTTTTTTAAATAATTAATATCTCAATGAATATTGAGAGTTACATAATCATCTTGATTGTGACCACAGGTTCAGAAGCAGGGCTATCTCCACTAATTACATCATATTTTTTGATTGTCTAATCCTCCCGTTATTTACAGTACAACACAGATGTTCAAAACACTTGAACGGTTTTGTCCCCTACTGTACATGCATGTCCTACTGATATATGTAGGTTAAGAAGCGACATGTGGAATAAGGAATGTGGGACAATAAGGTATGTAGAGCATGTGGTTATTGTCCACAATGAGTATAATTAGAGTGAAGGAATGTAAACAAGGATGGGACAATGAAAATAGAATAATAGGAATGTGGCCAAAGCTAAGACAATAGGGAGTAGCCGATTATAAAACAAGGGGGCCATAGCCAAAGTTAAGACAAGGATAAGATGTCCCAAGGTAAGACAGATCAGGGGATGAGGGGTGGAATGGGTAGGATGAGGTGGCTAAGGAATAGGAACGAGGGATGTGCCGAACCGGGGACTGTGTATTAAGTATGTTGCTTGGTCACCAGCTGGGTACTTGGTTGGCACTGCCAAAATACAACCATATCATATTAGCACTTGCTGCTCAAAAATATTGGGAAATACACCAAATGGATGTAAATAATGCATATTTCAATGGAGAACTTGAAGAAGAAATTTATATGACTCAACCACCACAATGCTCTGCACAAGGAGATGAAGACAAGGTCTGTCTATTATGCAAATCCATGTATGGACTGAAATATCAGTCTGGGCAACAATGGTATCACTGCTTGCAGGAAGCATTCAAATAGATCAGTTTCACATGCTGTGAAACAGAACGCAGTGTTTTCATACAATGTTTCAAAGACAACATCACCATTGTAGTTGCAGCAGTTGATGACTTAACAATCAGTGCCAGTTCCAAGCAAATGCTACTTGAAACAAGAAATACACTAAAATCCAAATCCAAAATGTGAGATATGGGAGAGATCCATTGGCTAGTTGGTGTAGAGATCAAATGGGAACAGGAAAAACATATTATATCTCCTTTCCAAAAATGATGCATTGATACAATCTTATCCTGTTTTAACCTAGAGAATACTGCCCCAGTATCTACCCCCAAATCGAGCCCAGTCTCCACTTATCCAAAGACTAATCTCCATCAACTCCAAATGAAATGCAGAGCATGAGGGCTGTACCATATAGAGAAGCAATAGGATTGTTGATGGATGTGGCAGTAGGAACATGCCCCAATATTGCTTTTGCTGTAACTCTTCTGTCCCAGTTCATGCAAAACCCCAGAAAGGCACACTGGGAAGCAGTGAAGCAAGTATTCAGATACTTGAAGGGGATGAGGAATCTCAAGCTAACTTACAGTGGCAGTTCAAACAGACTTTGAGCGTACAACTGCTGCTGATCATGCATCCCAAGAACATTCACACTCAATCTCTGGTCACATCTTCCTTATCAATGGAGGGGCCATCTCCTGGAGTTCCAAAAAGCAACAAGTTATTGCTCTGTCAACAACAGAAGCTGAATATACTGCAGCTACTCATGCAGCTAAAGAAGCCATCTGGTTGTCCTCATTCTTGGCCAAAATAACCACACCACAAGTTACCCCTCGCACCCTTTATTGAGACAACCAATCCTCTCTTGCCTTTGCCAAGAACAGTCAATATCATTCTAGGACAAAACATATTGATTTACGCCACCATTTTATTTGAGAGGTGATTGAGAAACAATTACTTGAGGTCATCTATTGCCCAAGCCATGTAAACCTGGGGGACCTTTTCACCAAAGGGTTGCCACAAATAAAAATCGAGGACTTTGTAGGACGTTTGGTGTTGAATATCTGTGGTGCTGAGCAAGGACCGCGGAAAAGACGACTGTTTGACTTGAGCGAAGGTAATGGCTCGTTGCAAACAGATGAGGAATTACAAATCATCTGTGACTAACGTGACATGGCAACCAATGTACAGATGCCGGTCAAACTATTCCAACACACCTCCTTGAGCGGCATCTGCTCTTCATGCACCTCCTGAAATCCAAACTCCTCAACTTCTATCTCAGATCACCAGATCCTACGCCGATTACACATGCGCATCCAGGGGTCTGTAAGTAGAGTAGATTGGAGATCCCCTAGGTGGTGGGAAGAACATGCTTCCAATAGGCCTGGCGTACTTTCACTCGGTACACCTTCCCGGTTTGGTTACAACAGGCTTTCACTCAACCTGGTACACTTTCAGTAAGTGCGGACTCTGATCCAGTTTCAAGTCATAGAGGACTCCTGTCCAGTTTACGTCATGGAGGACTATGATCTAGTTTAAAGTCATAGCGGACTCCAATCTAGTTTAACGTCGTAGTGGACTCCAATCTAGTTTAAAGTCGTAGCGGACTCTGTTCCAGTTTGGGCTTTCGAGGTTCCGCAGTTCCTATCAGCACCGGCGGTGGTTAACGGGAGCAACCCGTGATCTGTTTGTGTTGAATTTCTGTGGTGCTGAGCAAGGACTGCGGAAAAGACGACTGTTTGACTTGAGCAAAGGTAATGGCTCGTTGCAAATAGATGAGGAATTACAAATCATCTGTGACTAACGTGACATGGCAACCAATGTACAGATGCCGGTCAAACTATTCCAACATTTGGGCCTACGATCGGATTGAAGGGCGTTCGAATCGAGGGGTGTTGGAAATAGCAAATCTGACACGTTGGCGAAGTCTAAAAGCTAAAACATTTCTTTTGTTCTCATTCACTCAGACATTATATGCTATCACAAAGGATATGTAGGAAGCTTTAATGTCAAATCAATGCTAGTTACATTGTTGAAGTAATTCGGCTGGCACTTGCGCATTATTGTTTGCCGTGTCACATTAGTCACACCCGCTTGGAATTCCTCATCTACGACTTCCCCCGCTTGGTCCTTGATCAGCGCCACCGTTATTTCAAGATACATGTCATTTTATTTCGTTCTCTTACTACCCTTATATACTGTGTTTTTCTACATGTCCTGTCTACGTGTTTGTACATTGTGCATCATTATACTATGTTGTTCAACTGTGTTCCTCAATATCTGTATCTTTTGGCGCTTGAGCGCCATATGACTGGTCAACGGTGCCTCAGGATCTGAGATTCTGCCTACCCCGAGCGCTCCGAGCCGCCGTTTACTAACATATACTTCCCAGTGTCCTTTTCTCAGCTGTAAAGCTTGGTTGGGAAGGTGAAAATCGGACAAGAACGGTGGCAAAA
>QLPG01053066.1:0-50250 GCA_003314385.1 Gomphus sp. MG54 | reverse complement strand
AGGTCACATCAGAAGGGATTGCAAGGATCTTCAGAGACACGGTGTGGAGAGACTTTGGAATCCCAGAAGTGGTGATCAGTGACAGGGGATCTCAATTCATCTCAAAGTTCACAAAAGACCTATACCGACTGCTAGGAATAAAGATGAACCCTTCGACTGCCTATCATATCCAGACAGATGGACAAACAGAACGCATCAACCAAGAGGTAGAGCAGTATCTACGGCTGTTTGTCAACCATCGGCAGGATGACTGGGTGGAATGGTTGCCATTGGCAGAATTTAGCTATAATGACAAGATCCAAGTGTCAACTGGGTACTCTCTATTCTACTTAAACTATGGACAGCATCCAAGGAAGTCCACAGAGCCACGACGGGAGGCAGAAACAGAGGCGGCAGATGTGTTTGAGAGAAGGATGAAGAAAATAAGAGAGGAGGCAACAGCAGCACTAGAAAAGGCAGCATCAGACAAACGACCTGTGATCGTTGCGCACGCCGGCACAACGAGAACAGGATCCATGGCTAGCAGAGAGCTCCAGATGGTCTTGATCCAGGGAAGACTAACTAACAAGTCTGCGACCCCTGCCTTACCTTCTTCTTGCAAAAAGGATGCCCCACCAATCGTGCATGCCGGCACGACGGCTAGGACGAGTGCAGGGGTCGATTACCTTCTTCTCACCACCTCTTTCGGACGAGACCGCGGGTGGGAGGGGCAACAAAAGAATAAACAGGTGCTTATACCAAACAAACACAAACTCCTCCAACCCGGTACATTGGATCACCCAGTAAATAGGCAATGGTCAATGAGGACATTGACCTTAAAAGGGGGGGTAATGTCATGGTTTCTCTACTCCTCTATCTATTGCTTGTTATTGGACTCCGCTACTCCGCTAGACCATATGTACAGTTCTTAGGTAATTAGTTAAAGCTCAGTCTTGAGCTGGTCAATACACCGACAAGTATCATTGCTCATTTCCTTCTTCCGCTCTCCAGTATTGAAGCTCTTGTTGTTGCTGACATGTGCCGAGCCAGGACCGGCGCACCAAGTGTTATGCGGGCGATGCGGGCACTTGGTCGTGGATATAGAGTAATTGCTCGGTCGGCACTGCTGGCGGATGTGTCTCGGTACATGGACTTGACAATGCCCATCAATGACATGTCCTTCCATGGTCGCCTGTTCTACGTTGTCAGTTTCAGTGAACATTTCATTTCGGCTATTTTTTGGCAATGATGATGAGCGGGAATGATGTGGTAGGATGATGAGAAGACTAGAAGCTTCCCAAACTACCCGCGAGGTTACGGTTAGGCAGACCAAACTTTACTTTTAATTTCTGGCTTCAGGGGTTCAGCCGCTAAGGGGGGGATACTGTCAAGTACACGTACCAAGGCCCGTCTATTCAGCATTACCAACCAAACAACCATCCTATATCCACGACCAAGTGTCCACGCCGCATGCATAACACTTGGTGCGCCAGTCTCAGCTTGGTACATCTGCCATCCACACTCCTCGGTCCGTTTTATCTCGGGACTTCCTGTCCTTGTATTATCCTCAGTCATGACTCCATTGTTTTTTACCCGGCCACTCCTTATTGTCCTATCTTGAGTCACGAATCTATTATCCTGTCCTTTATTGTTCTATCCCCACTTTGCATTCCTTGTTCTAATTTTATTCATTGTGGACAATAACTACATGCTCTGTATACCTTGTTGTCCTACATTCCTTATTCCACATGTCGCTTCTTAACCTATATAAGTAGGACATGCATGTACATATTTCCTCATTCTGGGTATCGACTAGGCTTAGGCCCTTCTACCTTCTTCTCCTCTGTTAAGTCCTCAACTCAGGCCAGCATCATCAGCATCTCCCCGAGTATCTGTCTGTTGCAAATACAGTGGCACGCACGGCAAGTAGGGCACAATGCACGAGCACGTTGAAGCCAACACCACAACTCTTGGCCTGCAGGACTTGGCCATAGTCCACCCGACCTTTTGCCAACACCCCTCGGCAGTACCAAAGTCCATCAGTACCCGAAGCTTGACACTATCTAAATATCCTTTACATGGATCAAAGAGGATCGGAGGCAAGTATCAATCCGAGTACCTGCTGGTGCAACAAAATGGCATCCCTGAAGTCTTCAGACCTACCTGAGCATTTGAATCGTACACAGAGAGCTGTAGCCAAATTGTTGTAAAGCATAGGCCATTCAGAATTTGTTTCATTTACCTCCAGAGCTTGTCGGTGCAAATTAACTGCCTCCTGGTTCAAACTGTGCACACACATGCAAAGATGCTGCATCTTCATAGTAGACATGTCTATATATTCAGTAATAACTGAATTAGCAGTACTATATTAAAAGAATTCTAAGGGAGAATAAAATAAAGGGATAAACTATGAATGGATGCTGATTTGATCAAGCATGCAAGGTAGGTTACTGAGGATTTTGGCACCCAATCAGATAATGGAATAATTAAAAGAAATTGGAGAGAAATAGAAGCATTGATCTAAACCTCACTACTGGCACTTGCTGAGTTAACACAACTCTCAGTGTGCTTAGAGGCTAACAGATGGCAGACTAGTTTTTGGTTGACTGGGCTGATTCTTCAGCACTGGCATCTGAGGAATCAGTTGCCTGGGGGACAGAGTCGGGAGTTATAGTTGCACAGGCCTTGGCTGCCTTGGGGCTTTTGGTGACTTTGTGATTACTGACAGCACAGGTTGTTGTCCATGCATCTTTGTGGTTCTGTTGGGAAGAGCTTGCCATCCTTACCAAGGGTTTTATTATACTTGAGTGGGTTTGGCTGAGGAGTTTTATTGTCCTTGCCTTTTGGAGCATCCTTGTTGCTGCTGTCATCATTGCTGTTACCTTGCTGCCAGGTTTGTCTGATTTCATATCTTTCTTCAGCTCATTACTGCCTTCTACTGACTGCTCAGCCTTTTGTTTCCAATATCTCATGTCTGTCAAGCCTGCAACACCAAGCACTGACTCACTTGGGAATACCGACCAACCGGCCCTTACCCATATCATCTCACACTACCACACAGCCTCGGCTCAGTACACCCAGTACATCATATGGACCACTCCTCTCGTCCATCCCCCTTCATTGTTCCTTCACCCCCTATCCACTCCTTAACCCATTTCCCCCGAACAACATGATGGCCACTCATTGTCCTGGCCACTGCCATTGTTTTATCTTAGGCCATCCTCTATTGTTCTATGCTCGCCCACCATTTCATTATCTTATTCTCAGCCATACTCTATTATTCTAATTCTGCTTACATTCCTTATTCTATTTCTGATCACTGTAGACAATGCCTCCATGTGGTTACCTCATACCTTATTGTCTCCATTCCTTACACCACCCTGTTCCACATCTTGCTTCTTAACTATAAAAGTAGCGGGATGTATGTAGATAGTTCCTCACTCAGAATATTGATTGATTCGCACCCCTTTGTCCGCTTCCTATTTCTAAAGTCCTTCGCTTGAGCTGACACCCTCAGCACCCTCTCGAGGCTCCCCTCACTATCCAAATTAGTGGCATGCACAGAACAGCAGGGCGCAACACACGAGCACGTTGAAGCCTAGCCACCCCAAAACGGTTTGCAGGACTTAACCGATATCTCGGTATCACCGAATCTTGACAATGTCAATCCTTTAAACAAGGTTTCAAAGGTTGCCAAGTGTGCAGGGTTTGTTGAAGTGGATGAGGCTGTCCTTGATGCACTTTGGCAGTGTGGTATACACTTTGTAGAGGAGAGCATTTTCTTTGTAATCAACAAGAGCCATGAGCCTGTAAAATTCTACAAAAAACCTAGTAGCCTCATGATTGTCCTGTATGGTTAGCTTCTCAAGAGCCATCTTGGCATCGGCTCATTGATCCCACGAGCCAAAGTTGATCTGTAACTCATTGATAAACAGCTCAAAATCACTTGTCCAGTGAGGTTCTGTATTTGGATTACCTATTAGATAAGGCTTGAAACATTCTAAGGCCTTTCCCTTCAGATAGGAGACCATGTAATTGACCTTTTGCCTATCATTGGAAAACAAGTTGGTCCCAGTATGGAAGTTCATTCTACAAAGGAAGATAAAACCCTTTAGCTTTTTCAGGTCGGTCCCATCAAAGAGTTCCAGCTCATGAATTCTGGTAGCTTGACCATCCTGTCGATGATTTCAGGTGGTTCTGCTAAGTTCAAGGATGGCATTTAAAAGGTTGTAGTTGTTGGCCAGGTTTATGGAGGCCCTGGCCCTAGGAGCTAGCCTGGCTTGTAGAGCCTGTCTGGCCTGTAGGGCTGGCCTGGCTTGGGGAGCTTGCTGGGCTTGTGGTAATACAGCCATGGGGTGAGGGGGTGCAGCCATAGGCTGAGGTTGCATGGCCACAGGCTCACAGGCTGGGATGGTGTAGCCATGGGTTGGGGAGGCACAGCTACAGGGGTATGAGGGGGTTCAGGTGTGTCTGCTTGCTGATTTTGTTAAGGCTGTTCCTCAGTTTTGGGATCTGCATTATAGTGTACCAAGCTGAGTTTGTCCTCTACCAAATAGAGTTCCTGATTGCCATTATTGATTGCCATTATTGTTGTCTTCATATTCAATGTCATTGTCGACTACCTCTTCAATGTGTGACTCTTGCTCAAAGGGGGAGGTGAGGTGCCATAGTTTGATTGCTGGCAAGGTGTAACTGATAAGGAGGGATGGGATGCCAGAGGGATCACATGCCCTCTGTTGTCCTACCATGGAGGTGAGCTGATTGTCTTTGGCATAGGCTGATGATCTAGTTCATGGGGGCATAATCATAAGAAGTGAAAAGGCATGGGAAGCAGTGTGACTCTGAATATACTGTTAGGTATTGGTAATGCCGATGATGTTGGTAGGAATCAGCCAAGTCCTACAGACCAATCAGGGTGGCTTGGCTTCAATGTACTCGTGCATTGCAACTTGCTTTTCCATGTGTGCCCCTAATTTGGACAGAAAAAAGACTCAGGAGAGTGCCTAGAGTGTTGGCCCAAGTAAGGAACTTCAGACAGGAGAAGGGAGGACAAGAATATGTAAACCAGGTCAATATTCAGAGTGAAGAACTGTCAAGCACCAGTAATGCTGAAGATGTGGACAGATAGTGGCCAAGTCCTGCAGGCCAAAAGTAGTGGCTTTGGCTTCAACATACTCGTGTATTGTATCCTACTCTCCATACTTGCCACCAATTTGGAACAGAGGGGATACTTGGAGAGTGCCAAAGGTGCCAGCCCAAGTAAGGGATTTTACAGAGGAAAGGGAAGGTAAGAGGCCTAAGCCTAGTCAACATCCAGAATGAGGAAGTATGTACATGCATGTCCTACTTATATAGGTTAAGAAGCAATATGTGGAATAATGAATGTGGGACAATAAGGTAAGCAGAGCATGTGGGGGCATTGTCCACAATAAGCAAAAATAGAATGGAGGAATGTAAATGGGGGTAGAACAATAAACAATAGAATAATAGGAATGTGCCAAGGATAGGACAATAGGGAGTGACCGAGTATAAAACAATAGGGTTGTGGCAGAGGATAAAACAAGGACAGGATGTCCTGAGGTAAGAGGGGTTGAGGATTAAGGAGTGGACAGGGTAGGATTAATGGATTGTAAATGAGGTAGAGTGGATGAGAGGTAGGGATGGGGAATGTAGATGGTGGATGTACCGAGCCGAGACCAGTGTGCCAAGTGACTTGCATGTGGCTTGGTTACTTGTGCATGGGTGTAGTCTAACTGCTCGGTTGGCACTGCTGAATTACCAGACACTCGGTACATGTACTTGACAAGAATTATCTACATACATTCACTACTTATATAGGTTAAGAAGCAAGATGTAGAATCAGGGTGGCTTAAGGAACGGAGAACAATAAGGTTTACAGAGCATGTGGAGGTATTGTCCACAATGATCAAGAATAGAATAAGCAATGTAAACGAGAATAGAATAATGAGATAGGGCTGAGAATAGAATAATGGGAGTATGGATGAAGATAGAACAATTGAAAAATGGCTGAATATAAAACAATAGAGTCATGACCAAAATAATAAATGAATAGTAAATGTCATAAGGAGAAGGATGGGGAATGAAGGAATAATGAAGAATAGGGGGGATGGGTTGAGGAAAGTGAACCAAATGACGTTCCAAATATACCAAGCTGAGACCACATACTAGTGAGGAATGACTTGTTACTAGTGTGTGGGATTAATCGGTAAGGGTCCTTTGGTAAGTACTACTGAGTGAACCAGAGCTTGGTATTATGGGCTTGACAGCTATACAACCATTAAAAATTTATGTAATTCCAATCAGGGGTGATGAAGATATGGGCAATTCAAATCTGTGAGAGGGTATCAGAGAAATAGTAAGTTTCAATTCTAGTACTTGGTATTACCCCCTCTAGCCTTAATCCCTGCCTCAAGTCTTCTAGGCATACTCTCTATCAAATTCTGACACACTCCTGGTGCTATGTTATTCCATACCTCCTCTACTCTCTCCTAAATTTACCAAACTCCTTTGGGTGGCATTGAAAACTTCTTAAGCCCATTTTTTGCATGATCCCAGAGGTGCTCAATAGGATTCAGGTCTGGAGGCTGTGCAGGCCAGTCAAGGAGAGTGATATTGTTGTTTTCCATCCAGTTCTTAGCCTTCTTTGACTTGTGCTTTGGGTCATTGTCCTGTTGAAAAATTACCTGTTCCTCAGGAATTCCACTTTCCTCCAGGCTAGGCAGTAGGTGGTCCTCCAAAATAGATACAAACTGATCAGCATCTATCTTCCCCTCAATCTCTGCAAGCTGGCCAACACCATTCCATCCCATATACCCCTATACCATAATGTTTCCCCCTCCAAACTTGACTGTCCCCTGCACCTCTCTCTCAATCAACCTCTCCTCTTTTGTTTCCAGACCTACTCCCTCCCATCTGACCAAATAACCCTCTTCCAGTCCTCTACAGTCCACTCTCTGTGCTTCAAAGCAAAGGCCAACCTCAGCTTTCTATGCCTTACACTAAGGAAGGGCTTTTTCTTCTTTACCACAGCCTTGAATGAATGTTTCCTGAGAACTCTTCTGACCGTTTCTGAGGAGACTGGGTAGGGGATAATTGTATTGATATGTTTGGTGACCTGAGTAGCATTGGCAGCTCTTGTCAAGCCTACGATACCATGCTCTGATTTACTCGGCAGTACCAACCAACCAACCCTTACCCATATCATCCCTCACCAGTGTGTGGTCTCGGCTCAGTACATTCAGTTCATCATTTGGTTCATTATCCCTATCCCACCCTCCTATTCTTCATTATTCCCTGTCCTTCCCCTTTCCTGTTTACCCTCAGGACATTCACTCTTTGTTGACACTCGGCAGTGACACTATTGTTTTATGTTCAGGCCACTCTCCATTGTTCTATTTTTTCACTCACTCTTTTGTTCTCGGTCATATTTCATTGTTCTATTATCATCCGCATTCCTTGTTCTATTCTTGATCATTGTGGACAATACTTCCACATGATTCTTTATACCTTATTGTTCTCCATTCCTTGTGCCACTCTGTTCCACATCTCACTTATTAGCCTATATAAATAGCCAATGTATGTAGATGGTTCTTCGTTCTGGAAATCAACTAGGTTTATGCCTTCTTGTCCTCCCCTCTCCTGTCTAAAGTCCTTTACCTGGGCCAACATTCTCGGCACCCTCCCAGGTATCCCTCCATCCCAAATCGGTGGCATGTATAGGAAGTAGGGCGTAATGCACGAGCACGTTGAAGCCATGCCACTATTCCCGGCCTGCAGGACTTGGCCACTCCTCGGCATTCCTAGAGCCTGATAGCTCTGCCAGTAGCAATTTGTGATAAAATATCATGTTGATCTCTAGAAGAAAGCTTAGGGGGATGATCTCCAGAGGATCAGGGCTAGTTGGGATGGAGAGTTCTGAGAGTCATGGATACTGTGGACTGGCTGAGGCCAAGTCTTGAGGCAATAGTGTGAGTGGAATGACCATGAGAGGCCAATGAGAGAATGTTTTCTTTTTGAGCAGAGGAAGTAGGGTGCATTGGAGTGTGGTGAAGTTCTGGACATGTTGGAGGGAATTAAATACCTTAATTTGAGGTTTCATAAAAGATAAGGTTACCATAGTAACCATCTATCAAGGGTTGCATGTTATATAAATGATGGAGCATCAGATTCTGACTGTTCTGATACCATCTTACACAACTGAGTCAATGGGCCCTTGATTTGAATTGCCCATATCTTCATCACCCCTGATCAGAATTAAATAATTTATTAATGGTTGCATAGCCCTGATCAGATTCATTCTTTGATTTACCAACACTTTTTTCATATATTTTACATTCAAAGCTATTCAATGAATAGTCCAAAAGCACCAAACATTGACTCAGTTTTGTGAGTCACTGTACACTGATATACCAAACTTGAGCTCCACTTGACACTTTAGTAGAGTGTCTCCAAGTTCTATTTCATAGTGAAACACTGATTTGGACTTGTAGCACAAACTAAAGTATGTTTAAATTAAACAATTAGGAACTGTCGGCCATTGTGGAGATTAGACCCTCAGTAAGAGGTTGTATGAGTACTTCTTCACCATGTAATTGAAAACAGCAAAGTGTGTTTGTTTTTCACCAATAATTTGATTCTATATGGTAACAAACTATACAATTTGCCTATGGGTTTATTACTGAAAGCACCTAATTTTTATGGCATGACAACTTTTGAAATTATCAACATAATAACCACTAGATTAATTATTAATTATTAATTGAGGCTGCATTATAAACTAAATATATCCAACCTACAGAATCCCAAGAGAGTTGATCAATTTATCCACTTTGTGAAAACTTGAATATGGAAATTTGAATTCCCCTATCAAATCTCTCATCCCAGATAATCAGGCTGCTAGAAGTAAACCTTTTCTGAGTCTTTTTGCAACCCTGGTGGCCACCTGTACCTTGTAATTTTAAGATGAGATTAAGGTAAGTTGGGCAAAATCAGTAAGAGAAGTACATGGATTATAAGACACTTCAAATGAAGTGTCTCTGAAATGGCTTTCAAATCATTCTACATGCCCTGAATTAGATGATTCTTGAAGCCAGATGCCAGAGCTTGTGAGAGTCCCAGAAGATACTCATACTAAAGTTTTTTAAACAGTTTATAATAATTAAAGCTAAGCCTGGCCATCAACCAAGTAACCCTATGTTTTCTAGGAATCCTGAAGGATTGTTACCAAAATACTAATTTCCTGACCAACTTGGAATGATCAAATATTAAGACAACATAATCACAGAAAGCCACCCCATGACTGTCTTAGCTGTCACTTGCAACATAGTGGTAGATATAATGAGAGTTGGATAGGAAATAAACACAAAGAAAGATATGTATAAGAGGTGGTAGGTAGATAGATACCTCCAATAGGCCTGCCACAGCTAAGAATACCACTTTTTCAGTTATAAGATTGAGAAATATAGCAGCAAAGAAGGCAGTGATCATCATATGAAAGAACATCCCTTTGGGTTTGATATCCACTACTATGTTGTAATTTGCTCAATTGCTGGCATTGCAAGGCTATGAGGTGGCAATCAAAAAAAGGAGACACTGGTATAGTTGTAGATAATCAGTAAACCTCTATGAGCAAATCTCTAGTTATGCTATTGATGCATAGGTACAAGATCAACTAAGATGATATGACCTGAGGCATATCCAAAGCACACTTTGGATGTAGAGAGGGCATATGTGTGGAAAATACGGAAATCAGGGGGAATCCAGCAAGATTGCAGTGGTGAGTCAGTGAGAATCCAGTCATTACTGGGTGAGATCAAGATCTGGGGCTCCCCAGGAGGAAAGAGATGGAAGCAGCCAGGGAAGACATGAGTGACTCTGTTTCCATCTGGGAATTGGAAGGATTTGTGTTCCGGTAGTAGTGTTGAATCGCCACTGGTAGTGTCCCATATACCGTCCCACGAGCCAGACACGACGTGCATGCCATCAGATGAGAACGCAACAGGCTCCACCCGGGAGTGTGCTTCGAATGTATGCAGTATCGCTCCGGTGGTCGTATTCCATATCCGGACTGATTGATTGTACGAGCCAGACACGAGACGCGATCCATCGCAAGAGAAGGTAACGGAATGCACCCATTTTGAATGACCAGTGAGCGTATGCTCTACCTTCGCTTGAGATACATTCCAAATGCGGACAGAGCCGTCGTCACAGCCCGACGCTACACGTCTCCCATCAGGGGAGAATGCAACAGATCTCACCGAACCTGAATGTCCCTTCAGTTTGCGCTCTATCTTTCCAATAGCTCTCTTCCAGAGAATGACTGAGTTGTCGTTTGATCCAGACACGATGTATTTCCCATTAGACGAGAAAGCAACGGAGTTCACCCAGCCCGAATGACCCTCGAGTATATGCTCTATCTCCCCAGTGGTGGCATTCCAGACTCGAGCGGTCATGTCCCACGACCCAGACACGACTCGTGTGCCGTCAGGGGAGAATGCAATTGAAGTCACCGATTTTGAATGTCCCTGGAGTGGCTGGTCTCTCTTTCCCCTGATCGCCTTCCAAATACGAGCCATCGTCGGGCGTGAACCAGAGAATACGCTTGCACTGTCACGTGAAAATGACCGCCGATCTACCGTCTGCAAGTCGCTCGTCACATCCCAAATCTGGAATGAGCTGTCATTCGCAGCAGATGCGACAGACCTCACACCACCCGTATGTCCCTTGAGCACATGCTCTGTCCTCCCCGAAGCTACGTGCCAGATACGAATTGACTGATCCCACGACCCAGACATGACGCGTGTACCGTCGGCAGAGAATGCAACAGACTCCACCACATCTGAATGTCCCTCTAGTATGCGCTCTAATTTCCAGCTATCTGTAGTCCAAATACGGATTGACTTGTCATAGGAACCAGACACTATACGCATCCTATCGCGTGAGAAGGCAACTGAGCTCACCGGGCCTGAATGCCCCTTGAGTATATGCTCAACTGTCCCGGTTGTGACATCCCAAATACAAATAGTGGCGTCACCCAACCCAGACACAACATGTTTCCCATCGGGTGAGACCGCAACGCACTGCACCAGCGAATCAAGTTCTTGTATGCGCTTCGTCTCCCCTGTGGTGGCATCCCATACCCGAGCAGTGGTGTCATCAGAGCAAGAGACAACACTTTGTCCATCAGGTGCGAAGGCAACCATGTTGACCCCCTGTGAATGTCCCTGGAGGATATGCTGTACCTCCCCTGTCCTAGCATTCCAAATTCGAATTGAGCCGTTGGTCAAGCCAGAAATGATTTGTGACCCATCCGGAGACAAGGCAACGGACAACACTCCTCTTGGATGCCCCACCAGTATGTGCTCAATCTCCCCCGTAGTAGCATTACAGATGCGAACTGCAGAGTCGAGACACCTAGACACAACACGCGTCCCGTCAGGCGAGGTTGCAACGGAGGTTACGTGTGGTGAAGGGTGTGTCATGACATGCTTGGAGGATCCCCATGACTCGGCCATGCCCACCATTACTCTAGGTAAGTTACCAAACAATGTCGAATAGTGATGTCTTATCAGTGCTCGTTTAGGCATCCATGCGAGCGCTGAGCCATACGTGTTCAGGCAGTGATGTGACATGGTCTCAAACGCCATCTGCAGGTAGCGACGAGCATCCTCCAGTAGCAACCGGTGACGCGGATCAATCTTAGAGTATTTCTGGGAAAATGATGAGCTAAACTCCTCTACCATGTTGATTACTAACCGAGTTGGATTCTTTTGCCATGCTAAGAGACCTCAGCCCAGATCCAAGCTCTCCAAGTGCACTCAGGCACTCAAGCCAGTGCAATAAGTGTATATTGGCGAATGTCCCAAGTTCTCTGAGCATCGGTAGAATGTCTACAGATGGGGATGCAAGAGCCTCTACAAGATGGGAGGCCCAGTACAAGCATGAGTATCTGAGGGTCTCAGGAATACGGCTAGGATCAGGGATTTCATGGGATAGTCCGGCTATATCACGATCAGGTAAATCGCAGATGTTACGCCGGAGAGACGTATTCAACCTCTGGAGACACTTGACGGCCAGTTTGTGGTGGGTATCTGAAGTATCAATGCTGTGTCTATAGCAACGCTTCGGATTGACGATGAACTCTCCAAACGAGGCGTGAAAGATGGTGACGGGACTACTGTCGGTGACATGAATCACGGATCGTAATGGCAACAAGGCAAATTGAATGTCGCGTGTTTCTAGATCCAGTAGCGATGCGATGTGGTCCATGGACAGTGGTGTTTGAAGGCAGATCACTGCAGCCAGTACATCATGGTTGTTTAGGCTTCCACTCCCGGCTGGCTGGGGAAAGGCCAAGTCTACAATGTGTTGGTAGAGCCTGTCAATGAGCTCCGTATGGGGCGGCGACAAGAGAGGAGAACCGAGTCGGGTGATCTCCGTCAACCGAGACCTGTGACCTTTATTTGTCGCACCGATATAACGAACAGCCGTGGCAGCATAAATGAACAGATCTGCGCACAGATCGAGAAGAATTCTAAACTGATCCGCAGGAGGCCACGAAGGCAAGCCCGACGAGAATCTATCCATCGCAGCAATTTCATACAACGAGTTTTGGAGGTAGGTGCTAATATCATTTCGTACCACATGCTGTGTAGCTTCCTGCAGGGAGGTTTCAACCATGACCGCGATATCCAGCGAATGAACAGGGTGGGCCCTAAAAACCCTTGTAATCCAATTCTCAGGCCGGCTTGTAATGAAAACTTTGAGCGGTATGTTGGTCATGCCATCAAGGATAGCCTTGATCAACATTTCACCTGTGTCAGATGCGGAGCATTCGTCCAATGCATCTATAACGATAATGTAATAAACCCCTTGTTCGTTTTCAGCAGCGGTCTTGACGGGATTGACAACAAGGGCGAGGAATTGCTCGGATAGATCATTGAGGTCACCCACATTACGCTTCCTGTTCAGAACCTCTTCTATGGCGGAATGTATTTTTGCGTTTGATTGAGCAAGCTGGCTGGCTAATGTAGGGATGATGCGACGTGCATCCGTCAATCCTGAGCGGGAGCAGAAGAAGCTGCCCCCAAGCTCGTTTCGCCTCTCTAGAAGTTTGCAGAGTGTGTGGGCGATAGTTGTTTTCCCTGTACCGAGGTGACCGTTGAGCCAATAGACATTTGGAGTAGAAGGATCATGCGCCCAAGCATCTATATCCGCCAATATCTGCACACGGGTGTCTTCCATGCATCCGCACGGTAGGTCACCTTCGGCGCCGTACCGCGTGTCAAAGGATGCGCGCTCCACAGGTTTGAGTAACGCTAAAGGATCCTGCGAGATATCTGCACTATCTTGAGTATAGAAGCAATGTATCAAGCGGCGTCGCACTTACTGACGGTATTCTGGTTGACGGTATTCTGGTTGAGGGTATTCTGGTTGATAGTATTCTGGTTGACGGTATTCTGGTTGACGGCATTCTGGTTGACGGCATTCCTGTTGACGGTGCCCTGAAAAACCACACCACCCTGCGCATCTGCAACAGAAATACGATTAGTGATTGCCTCTCAGATATATTGGATTCATGGTAGAATCTTACTAAAGGTGTTTTCAGCAACGTCAAATTCGATTCTAGGGGACGACATCGATTATCGGTTCAAGTTGACAAGTTTCTGCTTGGAACTGACGTTGACTACGTGAGGTATCTCGAAAGACAAGAGTGTGTGACGTGGCAAGCACCGCGTGCGAAGACGATGCTAGCGCCGGAAACTTATTGCCTACAACTGTACACCCTTTGCTTTCGGGGCAACCCACTTGTAGTTATTATTTGAGTAACCCAAAAGCCCATTTCCTTGTGTCTTTTATGCACATGTGACTTTTCAACCAAATATTTGCACTGGACCGCGATCACAACCAGGGGACACAGCCGCCATAAGTATATACCAGACTCATCCCTAGCAAGTGGGACAGAATGTGAGTAGAAACGGTCCCACTTCTTCACCCATATAAATGGTACAACACACATGCTTTGCATGGAGAAGGACAAGGGCAAGAAAACTCTCATCCAATGGTGGGCAACAGCAGGAAACCTGTGTTCAGGGCTGTGCCTAGCAAGGATAGCTGGACTTAGGAAACAAAGAAGTTCTAGAATCACAAATGTCGTCGTTTCCAGGAGTGTCTTCTACTTTTTCAGATGTAAACATCGTTATGTTTCCTCGTTGAAAAATGAGCTGTACGTCCATTCACATTTACCTTGCAGATGCTAGTGGCAATGTCTCTTTTCACGTCGGCGCCAGCACATTCTCTTGTAAGTAGAGCTTGTGGCCATTCTGTTTATCCTCAAAAGAGTTTATCCGTTGTCTCATGATGATTGGAGACAATATTCTCACAATTAGAAGGCGAAATCACACATGAGCCTGCGTACGATTCCATCCAACGTGACTCTGCCACAGGATGTGACCCGGGCACTCACCAAGACGTAATCCAGGAGATATCTACCTGGGTGGTTGGAGGTGATAACAGGCCAATGTGTTGGCTCTTCGGACCTGCCGGATGTGGTAAAACAACAATTGTGCACACAATTGCGGAATGATATGCAAGCTGGAATGCGTACTAGGATGACCTATATCCGAAAGGAAGGTTCACCGATTTTTTTTTCTTTTCCAGAACCCAGAAGGATCAAGACATTAAGCCGCAGTTTTTCCCCACGATCGCTTATCAGCTAGCTATTTCTCTCCCTAATATTCTGGTTCGCAGAGAGAGAGTAGGCACTCTCTGCATTCCTACGCACGTGTTACTACCAAACGAAGAACACAGATTGCCGCGTAATACATTTATTCATACAAATATCCATTTCTCAATATTGGGAGTATGAGGCAGGTAATGATGATAAAATGATGGTGGCATAGTCATCCTTGCTGGGGGTAGCACTCATAGTAGCTAATTCTTGTACATCAAGCAAAGAGTGTCAAGGTGAGTTCTTACATCTCCACCTTCTGTACATCTCTTATCCATCATTCTTTGATGCAGGTCTATCTGGACCATTCGGGTCTTCCCTTCATACTCTTTGCAAACAGTGGCCCACATTTCTTGGGCCATTGGAAGGCTCCTGATTTTCAGGAGTAGTGATTCCCAACTGCACTGGCAATTGCAACACATGCAATTCCTTTGCCTCAGTGGTGGAGGATTACTCCAGCATCATACTCAGACTTAGCCTTCCAGTCTGGTGGTGTCCAGTTGGATGTGTCTGGATTAGAATATTTGGGTGGTAGGGGTAATGTGGCTTTTCCATCAAAATGTCCAGCAACATCTCGACCTAAGGCAGCAAGCTCCAAGCAAGTCTTGAAGACCACCCAGTTTGATCCATCAGCAGTGATTCTGGGAGCTCAGTATATTGAATCATCCTTTGATCCACAGGTCATGGCTGTTAGGGGAGTATCAGTGGGCCCATAACCTGATAAAATTTAGGGATCAATTTGACATGATTTCACTACAGAATAAGAGTACTCAGTTGAAGGTGCAGATACTTCGACTGTATTGTAAAATACCTAAAGAATAAGAGTACTACAAAAAGATATAAGTATTCTAGATATAATTTCTAAGAATGATGAGACTTACCTCAGTTGAAGGTGCAGATACTTCGACTGTATTGTAAAATACCTAAAGAATAAGAATACTATAAAAAGATATAAGTATTCTAGATATAATTTCTAAGAATGATGAGACTTACCTCAGTTGAAGGTGCAGATACTTTGACTGAGGAACTATCTACATAGAGAACAGCTTATAACTATGCATCGGTCTTTTGACTACTACAAAAAGTTATACAATAGAACAAAAAGAATATAATCCAGTCTTTCAATAAAATTCAGAATGAATAAGAACAAAAGAAATGTCTCAGCTCTTAGACTTCGCCAATGTGTCGGATTGGTATTCCCAACAATAAGTGATCATAGGGAAAAACTGCATCTTAATGTCTTGCCTGTCAAGTACACGTACCAAGAACCATCCACTTGGCAATGCCGACTGAGCAACCATTCTATATCCACAACCAAGTGCCCATGCCACATGCATAACACTTGGTACACTGGCCTCGGCTTGGTACATCTACCATCTACACCCCTTGTCCGCACCCTTCGGTCTGCCTCACCTCATGACTTCCTGCTCTTGTGTTATCCTCGGATACAACCCTTATTTTATAATCGGGCACTTCCTATTGTTCTACCCTCGGCCACACTCCTATTATCCTATCCTTTATTGTTCTATGCCCGTTTACATTCCCTCATTCTAATTTTACTCATTGTGGACAATAACCGCATGCCCTGCATACCTTGTTGTTCCACATTCCTTATTCCACAGGTCACTTCTTAACCTATATAAGTAGTACATGCATGTACATATTTCCTCATTCTGGGTATCGACTAGGCTTAGGCCCTTCTACCTTCTTCCCCTCTGTAAAGTCCTCGACTTGGGCCGGCCACATCAGCATCCTCCCGAGTACCTGCCTGTTGCAAAACCAGTGGCACACACAGCAAGTAGGGCACAATGCACAAGTATGTTGAAGCCAACACCACTACTCTTGGCCTGCAGGATTTGGCCATAGTCTGCCTGATCCTTTGACAATACCCCTCAGCAGTACCGAAGTCCATCAGTACCCAAAGCTTGACATTGACCTTTCTGGGTTTGAGAAAAGAAAAAACTAGCAGTGAGCCTTAGTTTCAGATATAAGTCCTTCCAGTGTGCATCCCAGCTCACATATCATTCCACAATTATATGTGCAATTGTTGTTCTACCATATCTGGCAGGTCCAAAGAGCTAACATATTAGCCTGTTATCACCTCCATCTACCCAGGTAGATCTCTCCTGGATTACATCTTGACAAGTGCCCAGGTCACATCTGGTAGCAGAGTCAAGTTGGATGGAATCATACACAGACAGCCTCATGTGAAAATCTACCTTCTAATTGTGAGAATATTGGCCCTAATAATCATGAAACAATGGATATTTTTTTGACGATAGATAGCATGGCCACAAGCTCTACTTACAAGAGAATGTACTGGTGCCAATGTGAAAAGAGACATCGCTGCCAGAATCTCCAAGGTAAATGTAAATGGATGTAGAGCTCATTTTTCAACAAGGACACATACTGATGTTTACATCTGAAAAGGTAGATGAAACTTTGTCTATGATTTTTTGTTTCTTCAAGTATGATGATCCCATCAGCTGAGTTAAATTTAGGCTGAGCTGCCATTCCTGATGAAAACTTAGCAAGGTAATATGAGGTCAAGACCGTTTGTTATACCCACATTGCTACAGTATAGTAGACTTTGTTGATACAGATTTCAGTCAAGCTCAATTTTAGCTCAAAAATTTGTAGATTAAATTTTAAAAAATATATATTACAGCTAAAAAGTGTCTTGAGAACATTTTTGCTCTATATTATAGGGGTGTCAAGTACACGTACCGAGGACCTGATAACTCGGTGGTACCGACTAAAATACTCCATTAGTAACCAAGTACGAACCATTCAATGAGTTGTTCTCGGCCAGATGCATATATCAGTCACACCCCTCATTCCTATGCCCACTCCTCACTCCTCGGTCCGCCTCACCTTGGCACTTCCTGCCCTTGTGTTATCTTTGGTTATGGCCTTGTTTTACAATTGGGCATTTCCTATCGTGCTAGGGCACATCCTATTATTCTGTCCTTTATTGTTCTATTTCCGCCCTACATCTCTTATTCTAATTTTACTCATTGTGGACAATAACCACATGCTTTGCATACCTTGTTGTCCCACATTCCTTATTCCACATGTCGCTTCTTAACCTATATAAGTAGGACATGCATGTACATACTTCTTCATTCTGGGTATCGACTAGGCTTAGGCCCTTCTACCTTCTTCTCTTCTGTTAAGTCCTCGACTCGGGCCGGCATCTTCAGCATCCCCCTGAGTATCTGTCTGTTGCAAATACAGTGGCACGCACGGCAAGTAGGGCGCAACGCACAAGTACGTTGAAGCCAACGCCACTACTCTTGGCCTGCAGGACTTGGCCATAGTTTGCCCGACCTTTCAACAACACCCCTCGGCAGTACCGAAGTCCGTCAGTATCCGACTCCTGACAAGGGGCAAAAAAGCATTTGTTGTGGCAGAGTAAATTATTTTGAGGAACAGGTCAAAATGTCACAGGTATAGGTCCTTGATACAAGGGTGACACCTAATTCTCCGTGCATGGAATTTGTGGCCCGTTGTGATTAGTCATCCATTTCTTTGTATTACTAGTGTGTTGCATGTCATGCTTTGGTAGCCCCAATATCTTTGTGGTCAGATTAAGGTCAATTTAGGTCAAATTCCACTTGGAGTTTTTGTAATTAGCAATAGGAGATGCATAGCTTCTCTAATGTGAACACTCTATGACAAAATCTCTCAGAAAAGTTGAGCAATCACTGATTTAAGATTGTATGTTATCAAAATTGAGAAATTTTAGATGAAAATAAATTCCTCCTGAATGCAATTCTTCTTCCTCCCTTGTGTGGGTTGGCTTAAATGTTGCTTATATATTGTATATTCTTTGTGCAAAAGCCTGTATTACTGGACCTTGGAAAATCATTTTGTATCAAGGAGGTATCCTGTATCAAGGAGGTCTACTATACTGTAGCTGATAGAAGCACAAAAAAGACTTGTACTGCAACAGTGCATTTTGTATTTCCATCTATGTGAACTAGTCACATTCATGTTCATTGATCTCCTCATAGAGAAGATGTCAACCAAGATCAAAGAATATATTTCTGAGCCATGGTCACTTACAAACTGCACTCAGTCCCTTGATCTGTCTTCCTCATTGTCATGGATTTCTGAACAATCTTTGCATTTTCTACCATCCTCATTTATATGCTAGACCTCTTTCATCTCACACCAAGTGCCTTGCCACAGTTGCTAGCTGGATACTACATCTCACATCCTCCATTCTATCCCTGCATGGTGGCAAGGATATATACTACCAGTATATCAACCAGTATACAAAACTCAACATGGATCCTAGACAAGATCAAGATCAAAAGCTTCATCTGTCGAATGCTTTTATAAGCATTGCGGAGACCCCTCGTTTGAAGTGTTCTATCATTCATGTGGGTTCCTCTTGTAATCTTTCCCAAAACATTTAATCTAATCATTTATTGGATTTAGAGGGCAACGATAACACCACAGTGCATATCAGGGTTGGAGAGAGACTCAAAGAGCTATTTCCAGCAGCTGAATTCCATTTAGTCGACGAAGCAAATCATTAATTAATTTGGGTGGATGAATTTTATGAGCCAATTCAGGTTGTGTTATAGCCCATACCTTCAACAAACCCACACTAACCCCCACAACCACCCGCTTCCATTCCGAGACCTTTCCGACCGAAAGAACGAAAGACCGTCTCCCGTGGATCCCGTTCCCGTCACGTCCGTCCGAGACACCGCGTTTCCGTGTCCGACCAAGACACCGTTCCCGAGTCCGCTCCCGGCCGAGGACTCAATACTTTGATAACCGACGCGCAAGACTACCGCGTACCTCACTCCCTTGTTCTCTTTCTTATATTAACCCCTTGTACTATCTTTCTCCTTGTTTTATGACCGGCTAAAGTTAGTACAAAGAACGTTACATGTATATAGTCTCGCAGTCGACTGGACTGTTCGCTAGTACGAATATCGATTTAGTCTCCCACCAGTTTCCGACTCGTTTCCGGTAAACTCCCGCCTCCTTTCCGAAATTAGGGACAGACGATCGAGGAGGGTGCAACACATAAGTTGAAGCCAAGTCCCTTCGACCTCGAACACCTCAGTGACCGGATTGATCTATTCCGCGACCTACCGTAAACTCCCGGTGCCTCCGTCTCCGTCCGTAGTCCGTCCGACCCCGATCTCGGTCTTCGGCCCCGTTACGGACCTTCGCACTAACCCGGAAAACCCCTTCGGAAGTACTAGCTAAGCGCCTGACACACGGACTTAACAGGTTGCCATCCTGAAGTTCTTGGAAAGTTAATCTCAAACTCTTCGCCCAAAGGTTTGAAACCGGGCCTGCATCATGTCTGATATTTGTGAGCATTTAATAATCAATCTTGCAGTCTTCTGTTTGTAATTTTGACATATCACCAGAGTAAAATCACTCATTTTTTGACAGAGTGCTTTATAGCAAAAATACAACTTATCTCACAAACAATATTAACCCAAAGACAAAGTTATCCTAGGGTGTCTTCGATCATGCACAGCCATGCCAATCATGGAAGGCTCGGAATGACATGACTATCTGTTTAAATTAAGCTGGGATATTAATGGTTCTACCACTATATGTGTAAGCTATACAAAATTTAATGAAAGAATTTGAACGTGAGTTATTCGGTAAAATCCAGGTGTTGATTTCTGGTTTTCCATCTCTACGTACCTTCCACATGGTGTGATTCCTTTGATACCAGAAATTGGGAACATGAAAATGGAACAAAAATCATGGAGAGCTCCCTCCCACTGGGAACCGCACACCCTCGTTTCGCTAGAGCAATTTTTTATTGGGTAAGCAAACGGCACAATAGAAATAAAACATATACCGACGGAGCAGGATGATAGATCGCAGATCAGGTCAGACCTGATCAATCAGTTCACCCTGGAACGTCACACGTTATCCATATTATTTATCTTATTCTCGATCCTGCCGATCATGATTTCCCCAAGAACGATGATAGCCGCAGACCGGACCAGTTTCGGCACGCCGGATCTGGTCACCACATCTGATGACGTCATTCCAATGGCGCATTGTTAACATTTAACCCCGATCACAACCAGGTTGCCACTCCGACGGAACAAGATCACAAATATGTAACATTTGCTTGGGGAAATGAGGCGAGAGGGTGAGGTTTATTTGGGACACAATCTGCGTTCTTCGTTTGATAATAGCACGTGCGTAGGAACGCAGAGAGGCCCTACGATACGTGAAGCATGTCCTTGTTTGCGTAGGGTATGGGGAGGCGAAATATTGGCGATAATTTTTTGGGGGGAATTTAATTCAAACAGTTCAGTATCAAGCACTTCTCGGAAGCCCTCAGCTGGGTCCATACCTTAGGGCGGATCCATAAATGATTTTCTCATACATGTCCGGCCAGACGAGAGCAGAGCACATAGCAATGGGTGGCCCAAAACGACAGGCCACTGTGCTGTGTCTGAGTGGAGGGTGAGAACCGAGCCACTGTGTCAATGACCTGAGTGAGCATGTGGAAGGATGCCATCCTGTAGTGAGCCTGTAGCTGCATTTGTCGGGAACGATGACATTGTAATCTTTTGAAGTTAGTGGCTCAATTATTTTTCAGAATCAATACTGTCTTATTGGAGAGTGTGTATTCCAGCTGTTTAAATCCATGTCAAAGGAGTAGGAATGGTGGTTTGATAGCGTCAGTGCAATTTCAGGAATTTGAATGTTCGATGGTTAAGCTGAGCTCAGGGCTGGACCAGAATCCATCAAACCCCTGCCCTGTGATTTAGACTTCATTTAAGGGTAGAGTCTTTAACTCAAGAATTCATTGAACAAAATAAGTGTCTCAGCTGATTAATTTATCTTGTTTAATGCAAACCATCATTTTCTCAGTGCTTCCAAAGCACATAGTCAGAACTTGACAAGTCTCAGGCATCAATGTGTGTGTTTCTTGTTTTAGTGACCCTCTAGCCTCTCAAAATTGTGTTGGCAGATGTCCTCATGGGAAAGTGTGCACCCCATCCATGGTCAATTTACAAAGAGATTCACATGACCATGTGTGATCAGGTTGGCCATGACTATTATCCCCAACTCAGCCTTTCCAGTTATCCTTCCCAGTCGCACCCCCCTCTGTGCCATAACAACAAAGGTTTCCTGCTGCCCACTATTGGATGAGTGCTTTCTTGCCCTGGTCCTTCTCCACGCAAAGCATGTGAATTATGTATGACCATTTATATGGGTGAATCGGTGGGACCGTTTCTACTCACATTCTGTCCCACTTGCTATGGATGAGTCTGGGATATACTTATGGCGGCTGTGTCCTCTGGTTGTGATCGCGGTCCAGCGCAAATATTTGGTTGGAAAGTCAAATGTGCATAAAAGACACATGGAAATAACCTTTTGGGTCACTCGAATAATAACCACAAGTGGGTTGCCCCGAAATCAAAGGGTGTACAGTTGTAGGCAATAAGGGTCTGGCGCTGGCACCATCTTCGCACGCGGTGCTTGACACGTCACACACTTGTCTTTCGACCTACCTCACGTAGTCGACGTCAGTTCCAAGCAGAAACTTGTCAACTTAAACCAATAATCGATGTCGTCCCCTAGAATCGAATTTACCGTTGCTGATAGCACCTTCAGTAAGATTCTTCACGATGAATTCAAGATATCTGAGAGACAATCACTAATCGTATTTCTGGTGCAGATACGCAGGGTGGTGTGGTTTTGCAGGGCACCGTCAACCAAAATACCGTCAACCAGAATGCCGTCAACCAGAATACCATCAACCAGATTACCGTCAACCAGAATACCGTCAACCAAAATACCGTCAATCAGAATATCGTCAGTAAGTGCGACGCCGCTTGATACATTGCTTCTATACTCAAGATAGTGCAGATATCTCGCAGGATCCTTTAGCGTTACTCAAACCTGTGGAGCGCGCATCCTTTGACACGCGGTACGGCGCCGAAGGTGACCTACCGCGCGGATGCATGGAAGACACCCGTGTGCAAATATTGGCGGATATAGAAGCCTGGGCCCATGATTCTGCAACTCCAAACGTCTATTGGCTCAACGGCCAGCTCGGTACAGGGAAAACAACTATCGCCCACACCCTCTGCAAACGTCTAGAGGGGCGCAACAAGCTTGGGGGAAGCTTCTTCTGCTCTCGCTCAGGATTGACGGATGCATGTCGCATCATCCCTACGATCGCCACAATGCTTGCCCGAACTAACTCAAGGATCCGATCAGTCATCCATGACGTCCTCGCGAACAAACCCGACGTCGCCGATCTCAATGATCTATCTGAACAATTCCGCTCCCTCGTTGTCAATCCCGTCAAGACCGCTACTGCAAACCAACAAGGGGTTGATTACATTATCGTTATAGATGCATTGGACGAATGCTCCGCATCGGACACCGGTGAAATGTTGATCAAGGCTATCCTTGATGGCATGACCAACATACCGCTCAAAGTTTTCATTACAAGCCGGCCTGAGAATTGGATTGAAAGGGTTTTTAGGTCCCACCCTGTTCATTCGCTGGATATCGCGGTCATGGTTGAAACCTCCCTGCAGGAAGCCACACAGGATGAGGTACGAGATGATATTCGCACCTACCTCCAAAATTCGTTGGATGAAATTGCCGATATGGATGGATTCTCGTCGGGCTTGCCTTCGTGGCCGCCTGCCGATCAGTTTAGAATTCTTCTCGATCTGTGTGCAGACCTGTTCATTTATGCTGCCACGGCTGTTCGTTATATCGGTGCGACAAACAAAGATAACAGGTCTCGGTTGACGGAGATCACCCGACTCGGTTCTCCTCTTTTGTCGCCGCCCCATACGGAGCGGATTGACAGGCTCTACCAACACATTGTAGACTTGGCCTTTTCCCAGTCAACAGAGAGCGGAAGCCTCAACGGACATGATGTACTGGCTGCAGTGATCTGCCTTCAAACACCACTGTCCATGGACCACATCGCATCGCTACTGGATCTAGAAACACGCGACATTCAATTTGCCTTGTTGCCATTACGATCCGTGATTCATATCACCGACAGGAGTCCCATCACCATCTTTCACGCCTCGTTTGGAGAGTTCATCGTCAATCCGAAACGTTGCTATAGACACAGCATTGATACCGCCGATATCCACCACAAACTGGCCGTCAAGTGTCTCCAGAGGTTCAATACGTCTCTCTGGCGTAACATCTGCGATTTAGCCCATGAAATCCCTGATCCTAGCCGTATTCCTGAGACTCTCAAATACTCATGCTTGTACTGGGCCTTCCATCTTGTAGAGGCTCTTGCATCCCCATCTGAAGACATTCTGCCGATGCTCAGAGAACTTGGGACATTCACCAATAAACACTTATTGCACTGGCTTGAGTGCCTGAGTGCACTTGGAGAGCTTGGATCTGGGCTGAGGTCTCTTAGCATGACAAAAGAAGCCAAATCGGTTAGTAATCAACATGGTAGAGGAGTTTAGCTCATGATTTTCCCAGAAATACTCCAAGATTGATGCCCATCACCGAATGCTACTGGAGGATGCTCGTCGCTACCTGCAGATGGCGTTTGAGACCATGTCACGTCACTGCCTGAACACGTATGGCTCAGCGCTCGCATGGATCCCTAAAAGCGCATTGATAAGACATCACTATCGAACATTGTTTGGTAACTTACCTAGAGTAGTGGTGGGAATCGCTGGGTCATGGGGACCATTCGAGCATGTCATGACACACCCTTCATCTGTACGCTCCGTTGGATTCTCGCCTGATGGGACGCGTCTTGTGTCTGGGTGTGACGACTCTGCAGTTCGCATATGGAATGCTACTACGGGGGAGATTGAGCGCATACTGGTGGGGCAATCAGAAGAAGTATCGTCTATTGCCTTGTCGCCGGATGGGTCACAAATCATTTCTTGCTCGGCCGAGGGCTCGATTCGAAGTTGGAATGCTAGAACAGGGGAGGTACAGCATATCCTCCAGGGACATTCACGATGGGTCAAAATGGTTGCCTTCTCACCTGATGGACAAAGTGTTGTCTCTTGCTCTGAGAGCACCACTGCTCGGGTATGGGATGTCACCACAGGGGAGACGAAGCGCATACAAGAACTTGATTCGAAGGTAGTGTGCATTGCGTTCTCGCCTGATGGAAAACGTATTGTGTCTGGGTTGCACGACAACACTGTTTGTATTTGGGATGTCACAACCGGGACAGTTGAGCATGTACTCAAGGGACATACAGATTGGGTGAGATCTGTTGCATTCTCACATGATGGGATGCGTATAGTGTCTGGTTCCTATGACAACTCAGTCCGCATATGGAATACAGATAGCTTGAAATTAGAGCGCATACTAGAGGGACATTCAGATGTGGTGGATTCTGTTTCATTCTCTCCCGACGGTACACGCGTCATGTCTGGGTCATGGGATCAGTCGATCCGTATCTGGCACGTAGCTTCGGGGAAGACGGAGCGTGTACTCAAGGGACATACGAGTGCGGTGAGGTCTGTCGCATTCTCACCTGACGGGAAATACGCGGCATCTGCGGCGGATGACAACACAGTCCGGATTTGGAATGTGACGAGCGACTTGGAGACGGTAGATCGGCGGTCCTTTTCACCTGATAGTGCAAACATATTCTCTGGTTCGCGCGCGACGATGGCTCGTATTTTGAAGCCGATCAGGGGACAGAGAGACCAGCCACTCCAGGGACATTCAAAAAGGGTGACTTCAATTGCATTCTCCCCTGACGGCACACGAGTCTTGTCTGGGTCAGCCGACCACACCGTCCGAGTCTGGGATGCCACCACTGGGGAGATAGAGCATGTACTCGAGCGTCATTCGGATTGGGTGAACATCGTTGCTTTCTCGCCTAATGGGAAATATATCGTGTCTGGATCATTCGACAACTCAGTCATTCTCTGGAAGACAGCTACTGGAAAGATGAAGCGCAAACTGAAGGGACATTCGGGTTGGGTGAGATGTGTTGCATTCTCCCCTGATGGGAGACGTGTAGCATCGGGCTGTTCCGACGGCTCTATCAGGATATGGGATGCATCTCAAGAGAAGGTAGAGAAAACACTCACTGGCCATTCAGGAGAGGTGGACTCCGTTGCCTTCTCTTACGATGGATCGCGTCTCGTGTCTGGCTCGTACGATCGCTCCGTCCGAATATGGAATATGACCACCGGAGCGATACAGCATACATTGGAGTCACCTTCAGGGGTGAGCTCCGTTGTGTTCTCATCTGATGGCATGCACGTCGTGTCTGGCTCGTGGGACAGCTCAGTCCGTATATGGGATACTACCAGTGGCGATTCAACACTATTACCGGAACACAAATCCTTCCAATTCCCAGATGGAAGCAGAGTAACTCATGTCCTCTGTGGGGACTTTCATCTCCTATCCCCTGGGGAGCCCCAGATCTTGATCTCACCCAGTAAAGACTGGATTCTCACTGACTCACCACTGCAATCTTGCTGGATTCCCCCTGATTTCCGCATTTTCTGCACACATGCCATCTCCACATCCAAAGTATGCTTTGGATATATTTCAGGTCACATTATCATAGTTGATCTCATCATGCCTATGCATCAGTAGCATAACTAGGGATTTGGTCATAGAGGTTTACTTGTCAGCAACAACAAGAGCTTCAATACTTGAGAGCAGAGAAGGGATTTGAGCAATGATACTTGTCAGTGTATTGACCAGCTCAAGACTGAGCTTTAACTAATTATCTAAGAACTATACATATAGTCTGGCAGAGTAGCAGAGTCCAATAACAAGTGATAGAGAAAGGAGTGGATAAATCATGACATTACCCCCCCCTTTAAGGTCAATGTCCTCATTGACTATTGCCTGTCTATTGGGTGATCCAAAGTACTGGATTGGATAAGCACCTGTGTTGCTTGTTCTTTATCCCTCCCACCTGTGGTCTCATCCGAAAGAGGTGGTGAGAAGAAGGTAAGTGACCCCTGCACTTATCCTAGCCATCATGCCGGCATGCACAATTGGTGCTGGCACCTGCACCTGCATCCGCTGCTGGCACCTGCACCTGCACCCACCACTAGTACCTGCACCTGCACCTGCTGCTCGCACCTGCGTCTGCACCTGCCGCTTGCACCTGTACCTGCACCCGCTGTTTGCACCTGCACCTGCACTCACCCTTCCCACCTGCACCCACACCCACCACTAGCACCTGCACCTGCACCCGCCGTTCATACCTGCACCCACACCCACCACTCACACCTGCACCTGCACCCTCCGCTCACACCTGCACATCTATCGTGTCCACATGCATTCATGCCTGTCGCCATTGTGCACTTTGTTACATCAACCCACTGCATCACATTTGCCGTCGTGCACTTCATTGTATCAACCCACCACATCACACTTGCCATCACACACTTCATTGCATTGACCCACCATGCTAACTACCACCCTGCGTGCAATGGCCTTCTGTATGCCGCTCACTCCTCATTCATGCATCCATGTCATCCCATCATATGACACTACTCTGGGGTTTGGTATGGGCTGAAAGGGTAGTTGGTCAAAGATGTGGCCTATGTGCCTGGGTGCAGCTGGAAATCACATGTGGAACTCTTGTGTTTTCTGTCTGTCAAGTACACGTACCGAGGACCCAATAACTCGGCGTTACCGACTAAAATACTCCATTAGTAACCAAGTACGAACCATTCAATGAGTTATCCTCAGCCAGACGCACATATCGGTCACACCCCTCATTCCTATGCCTACTCCTCACTCCTCGGTCCACCTCACCTCGGCACTTCCTGCCCTTGTGTTATCTTCGGTTATGGTCTTGTTTTACAATCGGGCATTTCCTATTGTACTAGGGCACGTCCTATTATTCTGTCCTTTATTGTTCTATTTCCGCCCTACATCTCTTATTCTAATTTTACTCGTTGTGGACAATAGCCGCATGCTCTGCATATCTTGTTGTCCCACATTCCTTATTCCACATGTCGCTTCTTAACCTATATAAGTAGGACATGGATGTACATACTTCCTCATTCTGGGTATTGACTAGGCTTAGGCCCTTCTACCTTCTTCTCTCCTGTTAAGTCCTCGACTCAGGCCGGCATCTTCAGCATCCCCCTGAGTATCTGTCTGTTGCAAATACAGTGGCACACACGGCAAGTAGGGCGCAACGCACGAGTACGTTGAAGCCAATGCCACTACTCTTGGCAGGACTTGGCCATAGTCCGCCCGACCTTTCGACAACACCCCTTGGCAGTATTGAAGTCTGTTAGTATCCGACTCCTGATACTGTCTTGCATTCCTCATGTTCTTCCCTGGCACCCACGAATTCTCTTCTCTGGGATATCTGACCCATTTCACCAGATACTGCAGCACTCCTCTGTGCATTCTAGAGTCTAGAACTTCCTCCACTTCATACTCTACTCCTTTTGGTATCATCACTGGTGGAGGGGGTGTTGGCTTTTGTTGTATAGAGGATGTGGATGTTCGGGCAGGGCACAGCAGGACAGTATTAAACACAGGGTTGATGTTCTTCCAATTGGGGGGTAGTCGCAGTTTATAGGCACATTCTCTCACTTTTGCCACAATTGGGAATGGGCCATAATGTCTCTCTTCTAGTTTTTTTGAAGGTCGGTCGGTGGTAACATTAAGGCCTTCCAAGTAAACCTTGTCCCCTACTTGATATTGTGGTATATCTTGCCTTCCTTTGTTATAATACTTCTTCATGTCTGATGCTACCTTTTCTAGTGCTGCTACTGCCTCCTCTCTTATTTTCTTCATCCTTCTCTCAAACACATCTGCCGCCTCTGTTTCTGCCTTCTGTTATGGCTCTGTAGACTTCCTTGGATGCTGTCCATAGTTTAAGTAGAATGGAGAGTACCCTGTTGACAATTGGATCTTGTCATTATAGCTGAACTCTGCCAATGGCAACCATTCCACTCAGTCATCCTGCCGATGGTTGACAAACAGCTGTAGATACTACTCTACCTCTTGGTTGATGCGTTCTGTTTGTCCATCTGTCTGGGGATGATAGACAGTTGAAGGGTTCATCTTTATCCCTAGCAGCCGGTATAGGTCTCTTGTGAACTTCGAGATGAATTGAGAGCCCCTGTCACTAATCACCACTTCTAGGAGTCCAAAGTCTCTCCACACTGTGTCTCTGAAGATCCTTGCAATCCCTTCTGATGTGACCTCTCCATTTGTTGGTGCCAATCTAATTTGTTTGGACAGTCTATCTACCACCACCATAATTGTATCATATCCCAGGCTTTGTGGTAATTGGGTGATGATGTCCACCGATATGTACTGCCAAATCCTTGTTGGAATTGCATTTGGAGCTAGGGTCCCCCTTGGTTTTGCTGGGAATGTCTTTGTCTGTTGACACCTACTACACCCATCCACATATGTTCTCACATCTCCATGTATCCTTGGCCACCAGTAGTTCCTGAGGATGAGCTCCATTGTCTTGAACCTCCTGGGATGTCCTGTAGTGGGTGTGTCATGGTGTAAATGAATGATTTCCTCTCGAAGCTTCCTGTGCTTTGGTATGTATATCCTTCCTTCCCACATTATGTTCCCCTCTTCTTCCTTCCAATCCTTCTCTCTACTCTCCACTCTCTCTCTGACTTTGCTCTCTATGTTCTTTGCTTTTCTGATTCTTTTCATCAGGTCTTCCTCCTCTCCTCTGAGCTCTCCCCTTATTGCTTGGAAGAACTCTTTCTTCAACACCATAACTCCAGTATTATCTCCTTCTACTCCCTGTTTATGGTCTTCCAGTCTTGAGAGGAGGTCAGCCTTCTTGTTGAGTTGGCCTGGTTGATGCTTTAGAATAAAATCATAATCTGCCAATTCAAGGGACCATCTGGCCTGGCAGCAGTTCAGCTTTCTTGCTGTCATGAAGTATTCTAGATTCTTGTGGTCCATCTATATTTCAAATGGCTGCATTGTCCCTTGCAGATAGTGCCTCCACTCTGCCAATGCCCGCATGATGGCTAGCATCTCCTTATCATGTATATCATAATTCCTCTCTATATCATTGAGTGCTTTGGACATATAGGCCACTGGTTTCCAGATTCCCTGTTGCATTTGTGACAGGATTGCACCACTGGCGAAGTCTGAACTGTCTGCTTCCACTCATAACAGGTCCTCATCTGTTGGGAAGGCTAGGATTGGTGCTGCCATTACTGCTGCCTTGAGGAGTTGGAAGCTTATCAACTGTTTGGCTCCCCAGTTCCATGACTTGTTCCCTGTTAGTTCATGTAGTGGTTTGGCAATGCTTGCAAAGCCTTAGATGAAGCGACCATAGAAATTGACAAAACCCAAGAATTGCTGCAGTTCATTCTTTGTCCTGGGAACTGGCCATCTGCTCACTCCTTCCACCTTGACTGGGTCCATCTCTACCTTCCCTTCGCTCACCACCAATCCCAGATATTCTACCTTCTCTTTCTCAAACTCGCATTTCTCTGGTTTGAGATAGAGATTGTGTTCTTGTAGTAGGGCCAAGACATGCTTGACAGTCCTTCTGTGCTCTTCTAAGTCTGTCAAGTAGATTATGATGTCATCTATATAGGTGCTGACACATCCTTCATTGATCAATTCATGGAAGATGTCATTCATCATCGTCTGGAATGTTGCAGGAGAGTTGGTTAATCCAAAGAACATGACCAGTGGTTCAAAAAGATCTCGGTTGGTGATGAAGGCCACTTTGTGTTCATCTCCTTCCTTGACTCGGACATTATTGTATCCCCATCTAATGTCCAGCTTAGTGAAGATGCGTGCATGGCATAGTTTGTGGATCACTTCAGAAATCAGTGGTAGTAGATAGCAGTTTTTGATTGTCATTGCATTCAGTCATCAGTAGTCCTGCACTGGCCTCAAGCTGCCATCTTTCTTTTTGATGAAGAAGAATGGCGATGCAATAGGAGACTTGGATGGTCAGATCTTCCCTGACTTCAGGTTTTCTTCCAAAAACTCATCTAGCTGCTTCTGTTCCTCTAGACTGAGTGGGTATACCTTGCTTGAGAATGGTTCAGCCCCTGGCTTTAGTTTGATTGTATGATCCCACCGCCATCATTCAGGAAGGTTATTATCAAACCCTTCCTTTGTGAAGACTCCTCTAAACTCTTCCAGGTAGTGTGCTGGTACCATTTCTTCCACCATCCTCTTCTTCTTCTCCTTCTGTGCCTCCTCTGCCAGCTTCTGTAAGTGTGTCCTGGCTACACACCCTTCCTCCTCCTCTGCATATATCCGGGTCACAAATATATGGTCTCCCTCCTCTATTTCTTCCTCCTCTTCTTCTAGATCATCCTCTTCTACACCTGCTTTTGATATACCACATTCCAAGGGACATCGGTCAAATGTCATCTCTCCTGTCTTCCAGTTGACACTTGGGTTATGCTTCAGAAGCCAGTTGAAGCCAACTGTTAAGTCTGCGTGTCGGTGCTTAGCTAGTACTTCCAAAAGGGTAGTCCGAGTTGGTGCGAAGGTCTGTAATAGGGCCGTAGACCGGAGACGGACTATGGCAGGGTGGAAGCGCCCGGAACTCAGGGTCGGTCATGGATTGGTTCAATCCGGTCACTGTAGTGTTCGAGGTCGAAGGGACTTGGCTTCAACTTGTGTGTTGCGCCCTCCTCGATCATCTGTCCCTAATTTCGGAGAGGAGACGGAAGTTTACCGGAGTGAATCAGAAACTAGGTGGACTAAGTTGATATTCGTACTAGCGAACAGTCTAGTCGACTGGGAGACTATATACATGTGACTATCCTTGTACTATCTTTGCCAGTCATAAAACAAGGGAAAGGAGAGTACAAGGGGTCAATATAAAAGAGAGAACAAGGGAGTGAGGTATGCAATGGTCCTACGTGTCAGCTATCAAAGTATTGAGTCTTCGGTCGGAGACGGACTCGGGGATGGTGTCTTGGTCATGACGGGAACGGGAGCGGGAACGTGGATTCTCGGTCGGACTTGTCAGGGACGGAGATTACAGAAAACAATCCTTCGTCCTTTCGGTTGGAAAGGTCTTGGAATAGGGGAGGGTGGTTGTGGGAGTTAGTGTGGGTTGTTGAAGGCATGGGCTATAACAGTATCCCCCCACTAGGACCGAGCCCTCGAGGTCCTAAGCTTGTCTTGCCGTGAATAGGGTGGAAAAGGATGTGGGAATGTTTTTTAGGTGTTTTTGTACGTAATGGGTGTTCTCCGAGCGCCTGATTGATTCTCCGTATATATAGGGTTTTCTTTATTGTTGTTTTCCCCTCTTTCGATTTCCCCCCCATGTTGGACTTCTTGCGGGATGTCGCGGAGGATGTATCGGAGGAGATGCGTATCCTGAAAACTCGGTACGAGGAGCAGGTCCGTCTTCTGGAGGTGAAACAGTCCCAGCAGGTGGAGGCTGCTCGGCAGGCTGAGGCAAAGCAGAAGGCCGAGCTTCTGAGGTTGGCAGAGGAAAAGCGGCTGAAGGAGGTGGAGGAGCAGCGACTGAAGGAGGTAGAGGAGCAGCGGCTGAAGGAGGTAGAGGAGCAGCGGCTGAAGGAGGAGGAAGAAAAGGCCCATGCCATTGAACAAGAGGCATTGCTACTGGAGCATGCCCTTTCACTTGTGCCGGAAAATGAGAGTCCAGAGGAGGACGAGAACGAGCCGGATTTTGGGGGTTCCGAAGATTCTGTGTCAGACCATCCTTCGTCCGTGGGTCAGGAAACCGTCCCGTCACTGTCCAGGGGGCATTCCGGGGGTGAACGTCGTTCGGTACCCGTGATTGGACCCGGTTCTGTTGTGTTGAATGCGGACCGGAAATGTCGGGAGCGCAAGGAGGAGGGGGTTCGTATCTCCACAGCGCAGAAGGACCTCGAGAATCAAGTGGTTCGTAGGGCGCGGGAGGTCAGAAGGGAGGTGGGTCTCGGACCCATTGAATCCAGCTGTCGGGCGTTGACTCAGTATCGCCCTGATTTGTATCAGACCATCGTTCCGGAGCACTTCTCGTATCTGAGGATGGAGGCCTGCGATCTATGTCTCAAGCGAAATAAGCGGTGCAAGTGGACAACATCGGCAAAGACCTGTGTCCCCTGCCAGGCCAGTCGGGTACGGTATGAGGTGGACGGAGTGCCGGTTGTTCGAGGGGCGGCTGTGAAGAAGCGGGGGCGGGAGGACAAGGACGTCCCTGAAGCATCCTCCTCTAAGAGGTCCAGGGTGGAAGTGGTGATTTCCCCTCCTCCGAAGGTTGGCTGCACGGAGATCGTGGCCATCCTGGGGTTGATCCAGGAGGCTCTGGTCGGTATGGATGCCCGTCTTTGAGCCTTGGGAGCAGACGTCAAGAGGCTGTCTGATGCTTCCGAGATGCGGAATGCTATCCACACCGACAATCGGGACCATCCAAAGTGGAACTGTCGGTGCGGCAGTCAAGCTCCGGCTACTCATGCGATGGGGGATCGGACGGAATCGGATCCGGGCGTGGTGGATATGACGCCCAAGGCAGGGCGGTCAGTCGATCTGGTCGACTCAGTGTCGGGGCCGGGTGAGGAAGGAAAGGGCAAGGGGGTGGACTTGTTCCAGCAATATGATCCTTCCAATCCGGATATTAATCATTCCGTGTTCTATGGTAACTAGTTGTAGTTTGTTTGAACATCAATAATGGTTGTGGTCGGATTCGTGGTGGTCTTGGTCATGGTTGTCGTGTTGTCGCTAGGACAGGGTCGGAAAAAACTCGGGGGTGTCCTGCAAAAATGTGAATTTGGTAGTAAACGTGTCAAGGTTTTCTCTTTAGTCAATTTATCATGTTATCAACAAGGGTCTAGGCTAAGCAAGAGATCTACAAGTGGTACCGCCTGTCTAAGGGGCGGTACGGTTTTGAGGGTCACGATTTCCTGAGTGGAAATTTCTCGGGGGTCGAATTTGAGTGCTGCGGCTCAGGTACCAAGAGTCAGTTCGGACGTAGGCTAAACAATGTAGTACTCAATACCCTATCGATCGTTGGATCGCGGTGGGTGAGCATGTGGTGTCCGGTAACTAGAATCTTTGACGGATTTTCAGAGGGTCACAGTCGAAACTTATTGACGGGGTCATGGGTGTTTCGGGAACTGAAAGGAGTGGATGCATTGTTTGTTTTGCTCCATGGGCGCTGTCAATTTGTTCAACACGAACGATTGGCGCTGGAGCCGGGGGCCTGTGTCTAATCTTCGGATTCCAAGGCGTCCGATGCTTTGGGTTCCTCCTCGACTTCTTCTGCTATGGAGGCTGCATGTCCTTGGGTGACAGTGGTAGGAGATTTCGGGCATTCTTTGGCTGTGTGGCCCGATCTCCTGCAGAAGAGGCAGAGGTTTTGTTCGAATTGGCATTGGTGTTCTTGTGGCGTAAGTTTTCCGTCTTTTCCTAATCTGGATGAAAGATCCATGGTAGTCCTGCTACCACTGGATGGTGTTGCGGGTTGGCCTACATTGGCCGTCTTATTGCCTGTGTTAGGGGCGGAGTATGTGTTCATGGAGGTTCTTCTTCTATCATATGGGCGGTCGAAGTTCCGGTTGGAGGTGGATTCTCTGGCGACTTCTGATCGACGTTCCCAGTAACAAGCGTCGATGGATTGGGATAGGAGGCGGAGTTGGAGTAGGGAATGCGGTTTTCCTACTCTAGAGATCTCGTCCTTGATCCTTTTGGGAAGTCCGTTGTAGAATTGCCAATGGAGTGCGGCATCGCCCCAGTGGCTAGTCAGTTGAATTCGACTACATAATTTGTGATGCGCTGGTTGTCATGCATGCGGAGGTTTTTGAGGTCCGCTTCGGCCTCTCCTTCTGGGTCATGGGGTCCAAAGTTAGTCTTGAGTTCAGAAATGAACTCGTCATAATTGTAGAGTCAGTCTGGCTTGTCGGGGGCAGTGAGGGCTGGTTCAAACCAGTCTAGGGCGGTACCAGTCAGGTACGATAACACATAGGTTACCTTGCTGCTGTTGGAGTCGAAAGTGTCAGGGCGGTCACAGAAGTTCAGCATACACTGCACTAAAAAGGCTTGTAGCTTCCTCAAATCAGATTTGTCGAAGGGATCCGGGTCTTGAACCTTGGTGGCATGGGGGGCTGATCTTCTAGGGGAGGCCAGATTGCTTGCTAGCATGGCGATGGCCTGGGTGAGGTCAGGCACATTGTTTGGCCCCATACCGGGGGCTCCTCCTGGTGGTAGAGGAGGTGGTGCTGTGGCAGGTGGTGCGAGGTGAGGCTAGGTAACGGGTGGTGGTGCAGCGGGTGGTGGTACGGCGGGGGGTGGTGCAACGAATGGTGGTACGGCCTGTTAGGGGGCGGCTCGCAGTGGTGGTGCGAACGGTGGTGGTACAAAAGGGGGAGATGCGAGGTATGGGGGTACCGTGGATGATGATCTGGATGTGGTCGGTACTGCTGAGGATGATCCTGAACTGGAGGGCATCTCCGGGGGTGACGGTTGGTTGGTCACCGGGGGGTTTATGAGGAACGGGTTGGTCATACTCGAGCACAGTCGTAAGTCCATGTTTGAGAATCCGGAGTCTGAAGAAGGTTCCGGGGGGTGCACAGGAGTCTGAGGTGTCTGAAAACTTGGTCCAGGGATGGGTAGTTCTCGGGGGATGGATGCATGGTGGGCAGATGCCTGGGTGATTGTCTGTAGGGCTTGTGAACGTGTGATTGGTCTTGAACCCATGATGATCAGGAATGTGAGTACGAATATACTGTTAAGTCCGCATGTCAGGCGCTTAGCTAGTACTTCCAAAGGAGCTATCTGGGTTAGCGTGAAGGTCCGTAATGGGGCCGAAGACCAAAGACGGGGATCGGATGGACTACGGACAGGGGCGGAGGTACCAGGAACTTAGGGTAGGTCGTGGAATGGTACAATCCGGTCACTGAGGTGTTCGAGGTCGAAGGGACTTGGCTTCAACTTATGTGTTACGCCCTCCTCAATCGTCTGTCCCTAATTTCGGAGAGGAGACGGAAGTTTACCGGAGTGAATCAGAAACTAGGTGGACTAAGTTGATATTCATACTAGCGAACAGTCTAGTCGACTGGAAGACTATATACATGTGACTATCCTTGTACTATCTTTGCCGGTCATAAAACAAGGGAAAGGAGAGTACAAGGGGTCAATATAAAAGAGAGAACAAGGGAGTGAGGTACGCGATGGTCCTGCGTGTCAGTTATCAAAGTATTGAGTCTTTGGTCGGAGACGGACTCAGGGATGGTGTCTCGGTCATGATGGGAACGGGAGCAGGAACGCGGATTCTTGGTCAGACTTGTCGGGGACGGAGATTACGAAAAACAATCCCTCGTCCTTTCGGTCGGAAAGGTCTCGGAATAGGGGAGGGTGGTTGTGGGGGTTAGTGTGGGTTGTTGAAGGCATGGGCTATAACAAGCAGCTTACATGCCATGCACCTATTATCAATCTTGGAATCTAGTACTTCAGATATTTTAAAATCTGTTTCACTGTCAATTGTAACTGGAGGTAGAGGCAGTTGGATGTGATTAGGAATGGTGGCCGGTTTAAGCATTGAAATGTAAAAGACAGGGTGTACTGCCTTTATGTAGTCTGGTAGTTTCAGAGTAATCAAGTGATTACTGGGAATGTGCAATGATTTCAAATGAACCCAAAAATTTCTCAGCTAGCTTCTTTGCAGGATGAATCATCCGAAAGAATTGGGGTGTGACAAATGAAAGACTTCCAATTTGAAAGTCTGGGGCTTGTCATTTAGTATCTGCTGAGATCTGGTGCATTTGTTGAGCCTCAAGAATACTGGTTTGAAGCTGTTGGTGCAATTTGTCCAAGTCAACTATTGTTATAGCCCATACCACCAAACAAACCCACATTAAGCACCACAACCACCCGTACCATTTCTGGGACCCTTCCAATTGCCCAAAGCCTGCATAACAGATTTCCAGAGGTCCGACATACATTCCGAAGTTCCATGATTCCAAACCTCCGAAGACTCTGAAGTCAAGGTCCTGTCACTTTGATAACCGACCCGCAGGACCATCGCGTACCTCACTCCCTTGTTTTCTCATTTATATTGACCCCTTGTACTCTCCTTCTCCTTGTTTTATGACCGGCAAAAGATAGTACAAGGATAGTCACATGTATATAGTCTTCCAGTCGACTGGACTGTTCGCTAGTACGAATATCGACTTAATTTGTGTTGTAGTTTCTGATTAGTTTCCGGTAAACTTTCTGACTCTCCGAAATTAGGGACAGATGATCGAGGAGGGCACAACACATAGGTTGAAGCCAAGTCCCTGCGACCGTGAACCACTCGTACCACCCTATACCATGAACAGTCCCAGACTCCCGGTGTTCCTGACTTCCATCCCCCCGATTCCGATTCCGATCTGATCCCAATCCTCACCCCATCCTTGGAATACAAACTTCCCCCTCAGAACCCTATCAGAACCCCCCGAACCCTTCTGGAAGTCTCTAGCTAAGCACGAACACACCGATTTAACAACTATGAAGTCTTATGCTTGAGATGAACCCAGGTAATGTTCAGGACGGATCATAAAATTAAGGTGGTAGCCTTTGTTGGCAAAGAATAGTGAGACTCCTGTTGTAGTACTAGGAGCATTGTTGTAGGCAAATTCTGTAAGGGGTAATAGCAAGGCCCAGTTGTCTTGTTGATAGTTACAGTAAATGCAAAGGTACTATTCTAACATCTGATTAGTATGTTCCATCTGTCCTCTCCTTTGGGGTGATAGCCTGAGGTGAAGTGCAACTTCATATCAAGGGCCTTTCCAAGAGAATGCCAAAAGTGTGATACAAATTCTGAGCCTCTATCTGAAGTGACATGAGAAGGAATTCCATGTTTGGAGAATACATGAAGCACAAAGAGTTCTACAAGTTAGGATGAGGTAATCATATCAGTTTTAGGACTGAAGATTGGCTGCTTGGAAAGCAGTCAACAATGACTAGAATGGCCATAAATTCCAAAGATATGGGGAGCTGTTCAATGAAGTCTATAGAGATTAAGTTCTAGGGTTTTTTGGGTACTGGAAGCTGTTGAGCAGTCCATAGGGTTTGTGTCATTGCAATTTGCTCCTCATGCAAGTTATACAGGATTGTCAAGTACATGTACCGAGTGTCCGGTAATTTGGCAGTGCCGACCAAACAGCCAGACTACATCTATGTACAAGTGTCTATGCCGCATGCAAGTCACTTGGTACACTGGTCTCGGCTCAGCACATCCACCACCCACATTCCTTGTCCCTATCCCTCATCTACTCTGCCTTGGTTACTATCCACTAATCCTACCCCATCTGCTCCTCACTCCTCAACCCACCCTACCTTGGGATATCCTGTTATTGTTTTATCCTTGGTCATAACCCATTGTTTTATAGTTGGGCACTCCCTATTGTTGTTACGTCCCATGCCCCCAACAAACCCATACCAACCCCCACAACCACCTACCCCTGTTTCCAAAACCTCCCCGACCACCGAAGGACGAACGATCACCTTCCATGGTTCCTGTTCCCGTGACGTCCGTCCAAGTCCCCACTAGTCCGATCCCAATTCCCATGACCAAGGTTCCACATCTTGATAACCGATGTGCCAGTCTATCGCGTACCTTACTCCCTTATTCTTCTTTCCTATTGACCCCTTGTACTCCCTTTCTCCTTGTTTTATGACCGGCAAAGATAGTACAAGTATAGTCGCATGTATATAGTCTCCCAGTCGACTGGACTATTCGCTAGTACAAATATCGACTTAGTCTACCACCTAGTTTCCAATTCATTTCCGGTAAACTCCCATCTCCTTTCCAAAATTAGGGATAGACAATCGAGGAGGGTGCAACACATAAGTTGAAGCCAAGTCCCTTCGACCTTGAACACTTCAGTGATGGGATTGAACCATTCTGCAACCGACCCTGAGTTCCTGGCACTTCTGTCTCCATCCATAGTCTGTCTGACTTCTGACTTCGGTCCTTGGCCCTGTTACGGACCTCCACGCTAACCTGGATAGCCTTTTCGGAAGTACTAGCTAAGCACCTGACACACAGACTTAACAGTATATTCGTACTCACACTCCTGATTGTCATGAAAAATAAGGCATGAGCAAGATTTTTACGAGCATGCACGAGACCCCTCTTTCTATAAGCACCACTCTCGAAGAGCGCCCCCATACCACTGGAAAATATGACAAGTCTCACCAAAGCCATCACTACGCTAGCAAACAGCCTAGCTACCTCCAAGAAATCGAGACCTCCCACAAAAATTTGAAACCCAGACCCCTTCAACAGTTCCAACCCCAGAAAATTACAAACCTTCCTCGTACAGTGCAACCTAATTTTTCGGGATGACCCAGAAACCTTCAATACCAGTAGCACCAAAGTGACCTATACGCTATCGTATTTAACCGGAACTGCCCTGGACCACTTCAAACCCACCTTCACTGCCCATGACGAACCCCTCTGGCTCCACAACTATGACGAATTCACTTCCGAACTCAAAACACATTTTGGCCCCCATGACCCAGAAGGTGAGGTGGAACTGGACCTCAAGAAACTCCACATGTGTAACGACCAATGCGTCACAGAATATATGGTTGAGTTCAACCACCTCACCACCCATACCTGTTGGGACGACTCCACCCTTTGCCATCAATACTATAAGGGGCTCCCTGGGAGAATTAAGGACGAAATAGCTAGAACAGGAAAACCATCCTCCCTGCCGGAACTTCACCTCCTGTCCTGATCCATCGATGCATGATATTGGGAACGAAAATCAGAAGTCACCAAGGAACTCACCCGGACACTCAACCACCAACGAACGCCCAAACTTGACAAGAATGGGAAACTCATGCCCCTGGAATGACAACGCTGTTTCAGGCAAGACCTCTGCTTATTCTGCGGCAAAGCAGGCCACAGGGCCAGAAAATGCCCCAAGAAGGAGAGCACCGACTCGGCAGCAACAACCCCGGCATGGACGAAGGAATGTTCCAAAGCCATCGATACTCCTGTCATACTCCGACTCAATGCATCCACCCTCTCAAGCCCAAATGCACTGACCATTTACCTAACCTCTGACTCCCTACCAGGACAACACCTGAACATGCTCGTTGACTCAGGATCGACACACTGCTTCCTGGATTCAGGACTAGCATCTAGACACAAACTTCAGTGCCAAGACATCACGCCCATTCCACTAAGACTTTTCAACGGGACCTCCAACCCCTCCATTCGCAAGACCATCGAACTTGTAGTTCGCTTCCCCCAAGGGGAACAACACTCCATGACCTTTTTTGTAACTCTGCTAGACTCGAGCTGCTCAGTGGTCTTGGGACATAACTGGCTCACCCGCTTCAATCCAACGATTGACTGGGTTTTGGGCGACATATCCTTCAGGCCCCCACCGCCAACTGACTCCATGAAACTGCCCGAACCTATAGCCCCCTCTTGTCATTCACCTGACCCCCCAAGAAAACCACTCATCGTGCCCAAGGTGGTGTTGATCAATGCAGCAGCATTTGCCCACATCTCAAAGATGGAGGGTACCCAGACCTTTCAACTACTACTCTCCGACCTCGACAGAACCAAGGATGGCCCCATAGACCTATCCAACGTCCCAGACGAATACCACAAATTTCAGGATGTCTTTAGTAAAAAGTGTGCCAACACCCTGGCCCCACACTGACCCTACAACCTAAAGATAGACTTAGAGGAAGGAGCCTCACCCCCTTTCGGCCCCATCTACTCCTTGTCAGAAAGCGAGCTGAAATCACTACGCGAATTCTTGGAAGAACACATATCCATGGGTTTCATCTGCCCATCCCACTCACCGGGTGGGGCACCCATCCTGTTTGCCCAAAAGAAGGACGGTTCCCTACAATTATGCATCGACTTTAGAGGACTCAACAAAATCACAAAAAAGGACCAGTACCCACTGCCCTGCATCTCTGACCTACTCGATAGCCCCCAAAAGGCAAGAATCTTCACTAAAATAGACCTACGACACGCGTATCACCTCGTCTGCATCCGAGAAGGCGACAAGTGGAAAACCACCTTCCGCACTTGCTACAGATCCTTGGAATGGTGTTTCATGCCTTTTGAATTGAGCAACTCTCCGGCCACCTTTCAACACCTCATGAACGACATCTTCTCTGACCTCCTTGATGTATCGGTACTGGTCTACCTAGACGACATCCTGATATACTCCGACAACCTGGAAGAACACAAGAAACATGTGCACAAAGTCCTAAAATGACTCTGGATGAACCACCTGTATGCCCATGCAGACAAATGCCAATTCCACGCCGACACAGTGGAATACCTGGGATACATCCTGTCTCTGAACAGCCTCACCATGGCCAACGACAAGATCAAGGTGATCCAGGACTGGCCCAAACCGTGCAAAGTCAAGGACGTCCAGTCCTTCCTCGGATTCACAAACTTCTATAGACATTTCATTTTCAACTACTCCGACATCACGATCCCACTAACCCATTTGACATGAAAGGATACACCTTGGAACTTCTCCGAAGACTGCAGGATGTCCTTTGAAACCCTCAAGAAGGCCTTCACCACAGCCCTGGTATTAAGCCAATGGACCCCCGGTGTCAAGTCCACGTACCGAGGTCCCGGAGATTCGCCAGTACCGACCGAACAACCATCCTACATCCATGTACAAGTGTCCACACCGCATGCACATCACTTGATACCATGTTCTCGGTTCGGCACATCCATCATACTATCCGTCCGTTTCTCGATCCACCCCACCTCAGTACCTCCTACCCCTTGTGTTATCCTCGGTTACAGTCATTGTTTTATACTCAGCCACTCCCTATTGTCCCATCTCGAATCACAATCCTATTATCCTGTCTTTTATTGTTCTATCCCCGCTTTGCATTCCTTATTCTAATTTTGTTTGTTGTGGACAACAACCACATGCTCTGCATACCTTGTTGTCCCACATTCCTTATTCCACATGTCGCTTCTTAACCTATATAAGTAGGACATGGATGTACATACTTCCTCATTCTGGGTATCGACTAGGCTTAGGCCCTTCTACCTTCTTCTCTTCTGTTAAGTCCTCGACTCGGACCGGCATCTTCAGCATCCCCCTGAGTATCTGTCTGTTGCAAATACAGTGGAACGCACGGCAAGTAGGGCGCAATGCACGAGTACGTTGAAGCCAACGCCACTACTCTTGGCCTGCAGGACTTGGCCATAGTCTGCCCGACCTTTCGACAACACCCCTCGGCAGTACCGAAGTCCGTCAGTATCCAACTCCTGACACCCAGCTCCCAACTCGTCGTTGAAACAGATGCCTCTGACTATGCCCTGGCGGCCATCTTATCCATAATCTCTCCCACGGACAATGAGATACACCCAATTGCCTTCCACTCCCAGACATTTTCACCCCCAGAACTAAACTATGATGTACATGATAAGGAGCTACTCGCCATCTTCGAGGCCTTCAAAACCTGGCGACATTACCTGGAAGGCACACCCCACCCCATCGATGTTGTAACGGACCACAAAAACCTAGAATACTTCTCGATGACCAAACTTCTCACCCGCCGACAAGTCCGATGGTCGGAATACCTTTCACAATTCAACATGACCATCCATTTCCACCCAGGATGCCTCGGAGCCAAACTGGATGCACTAACCAGACGATGGGATGTCTACCCCAGAGAGGGAGGGAACAACTATGCCATGATCAACCCTCACAACCTCCGACCCGTTTTCTCCACAGAACAGCTATCCACCTCCCTATGGGCCATGGCACTATACTTCCTGTCACTATGAGCGGCCGCAATAATGGACACAGAATGACTCCACAATGACATCCATGCAGCAATCCGAAATGATCCAGAAACCTCTGAAAAACTGGACAACCCCAATGGAAAATGGTCAGCCACACCAGACAACCTCCCCCTCCTCCTCAACAGCGTATCTACGTCCCAGACAGCAATGACCTCTGCCTACTAATCCTACAAGACAAGCACGACCACCCCATCTCTAGACACTTCAGACAAAATCGGACACTTGACCTCATCAGGAGAGAGTATATGTGGCCCGGACTCCGAAAAACCGTGAAGTCCTACATCAAGTCCTGCACAACCTGCATGCATGCCAAAACACAAAGACACCAACTGTACAGCCTCCTGAAACAGCTACCGGTCCCCATATGCCCGTGGAACTCCATATCAATGGATTTTATTGAAAAACTACCCCCATCAGCTGGCTATGACTCCATCCTCGTCATCATAGATCGACTCACCAAATAATCCATCTTCATCCCAACCTACGACACCATCACATCCCCACTCCTAGCCAAGTTGTTCATGCTCCACCTATTTTCAAAACATAGGGTCCCATCGCATGTTACCTCGGACCGCAGAACAGAATTCATGTCTTCCTTCTTCAGGTCCCTGGGGAAGGCCCTACACATGAAACTACACTTCACTTCTGGATACCATCCAGAAGGCAACGGACAAACCGAACGGATGAACCAAACGTTGGAACAATACCTCCAGGTCTACTGCAATTACCAGTAGGACAACTGGGCGGACCTCCTCCCAATCACAGAGTTCACCTACAACAACACCCCCAATACAACAACTGGAATTTTGCCCTTCTTTGCCAACAAAAGATACCACCCGGACATCACCTTCCACCCCGAGCGAGACCTGGCCTCCTCAAGGGCACATGACTTGGTAGTGGACCTAGATGAACTACACCAGGAGCTCCACAGAAACATATCCGCAGCCCAACAACGCTACACCGCCTCCACAGACCAACACTGTTCCCAAGTACCGGAGGTCAAGGTCGGAGACAAAGTCTTCCTCAAATCGGACAACATCCGGACCACAAGACCCTCCCGGAAACTGTCCGAGAAATACCTGGGACCCTACGAGGTCATAGCTCGAGTAGGACCGGTATCCTACACCCTTTGCCTTCCAAAAAACATGAGGTCGATCCACCCCATCTTCCACATCTCAATGCTGGAGCCTTCAACCCCCAACACCTTCCCGAACCACGCGATACCACCACAGCCGCCAATAGAAATCAATGGGGAACCCGAATACAAAATAGCAGAAATCCTAGACTCAAAGATCGATCGTCGTCACAGCTGCCAACTCCGATACCTAGTCAGATGGGCTGGTTACGAAGGAACGGAAGAAGAGACCTCCTGGCTCCCTGCCACAGAACTGAACCACGTGAGGGAGGTAGTTTCGGACCTTCACCATGCCTATCCACTCAAGCCAGGCCCAGGAAGACCAAGCGACCAGTCTTGACTACCCCATACATCATTCGACAGCCAAGGACCTCAAGGGCTCAGTCCTAATGGGGGGGTACTGTTATGTCCCATGCCCCCAACAAACCCATACCAACCCCCACAACTACCTACCCCCATTTCCAAAACCTCCCTGACCACCGAAGGATAAACGATCACCTTCCGTGGTTCCTATTCCTGTGACATCCTTCCGAGTCCCCACTAGTCCGATCCCGATTCCCGTGACCAAGGTTCTGCATCTTAATAACCGACGCACCAGTCTATCGCATACCTTACTCCCTTATTCTTCTTTCCTATTGACCCCTTGTACTCCCTTTCTCCTTGTTTTATGACCGGCAAAGATAGTACAAGGATAGTCGCATGTATATAGTCTCCTAGTCGACTGGACTATTTGCTAGTACAAATATTGACTTAGTCTACCACCTAGTTTCCGATTCATTTCCAGTAAACTCCCGTCTCCTTTCTGAAATTAGGGACAGATGATCGAGGAGGGTGCAACACATAAGTTGAAGCCAAGTCCCTTCGACCTTGAACACTTCAGTGACCGGATTAAACCATTCTGCGACCGACCCTGAGTTCCCGGTGCTTCCATCTCCGTCCGTAGTCCATCCGACTTCCGTCTTTGGTCCTCGGCCCTGTTACAGACCTCCATGCTAACCCAGATAGCCTTTTTAGAAGTACTAGCTAAGCGCCTGACACATGGATTTAACAATTGTCCTATCCTTGGCCACATTCCTATTATTCTATTTTTTATTGTTCTATCACTGTTTACATTCCTCCCTTCTATTTTTGTTCATTGTGGATGATACCCCCACATGCTCTGCATACCTTATTGTCCCACATTCCTTATTCCACATGTTGCTTCTTCACCTATATAAGTAGGACATGCATGTACAAACTTCCTCATTCTGGGTATCAACTAGGCTTAGGCCCCTTTATCTCCCCTTCCTCTGTTAAGTCCTTCACTTGGGCCAACATCTTCGGCACCCTCCCAAGTATTTCTCCTGTTCCAAATCGGTGGCACACACAGAAAGTAGGGCACAACACACGAGTACGTTGAAGCCAAGCCACTACTACCAGCCTGCAGGACTTGGCCTTTCCCATCCAACCCCTTGGCATTACCGATGCTTGACAAGGATTTGCAATAGTCTTTAAGATAGAACCTAATGCCAGGACAATTGAATGATAAGTCTTGTGCCTGGGGAATGTATATGCAACCAATAAATAGTAATAGGCCATTAGAATTGGTCTGCCACTAGGGGTCATCATTATTTGCAAGGTGTTTCTGAGCTATGGAATCAGAGGAAAGATGTTGCTTAATGTCATTCAGGATGCCCTCTGTGTCCATAAGCATCATGGCCCTCATGACAGGTTCAACAAGGCTTGTGACTTGAAGGGACATGATCAACTGATGTTGGGAGAAACTGAGTCAAAGGTTTTAGGGAGTAATAGTGGTGTAGTCACTTATCCCCTCCTTAAGGTAGATGTCCCATCATCTAGTAAGTGAATCAGGCTTAGTGCCTAAGTGATTGGGTCTGAAATGAATGACAAGGTTAAACTGGGAAAGGTATTCTAACCATCTAGCTTGTCATCTAGTCAACAACTCTGTATCACAAAAGTACTCCAAATTTTTGTGATCTATGATGACATTGATAGGTTTGGTGGAACCTTCCAAGTAGTGTTGCCATTTTTGAAATGCTTCAAAAATCACAAGCAGTTCTTTGTCATGTATGTTATAATTGAGTTCAGGTGATGTGAAGGTTTGGGAATGAAATTTAATTAGATGAAGGTCTCCATCTGGGATATGTTGAGGATATCAGCCAAAACATAATCTGATACATGTGTCTCCACAATCAAGGGATAGTCAGGTGTCCAATCAGTTAAAATGGGTGCAGACATGAATGCCAATGTTAGCTTATTGAATGCCTCTCTACACTCCTTAGTGAAATTCCAGGGAAGACCCTTTTGGCTGAGTCATGTAAGGGGAGTCATAATTGAAGAGCAGATGTTAATGAATTGTCTGTAGAAGTTTGTGAATCCTAGGAAGGATTGAATGTCTTTGACCTTTTGCAGTTCTGGCCATTGCATAATGAATTTGACTTTGTCTTCTGCCATTGTAAGGCTATTGGGTGATAGGATATATCTGAGGTACTTGACTGATGTTTGGTAGAATGAAAATTTATCTTCTTGAGCATATACACCATTTTTGCCAAGGAGTTGCAATGCTTCACAGATGTTCCATGTGGAAGGACTCATTATTGGAATAGATGAGGAAGTTGTCGAAATAGACAATTGTACAGACATCTAATAAGTCCCTGAATATTTTGTTCATGAAACAGAGAAAGCTGCAGGGGTATTATATAGACATTCAAAGGACCCATAACAAGTCCTGATGGTTGTCTTTCATTTGTCCCCTTTGGCAATTTGAACGAGGTGGTAAGCATATTATAGATCAATTTTGATGTAAATTCAAGTCTTCTTTGGAGTGTATAAGAGGTTGGAAATAAGTGGAAGTGGATATTGGTCCTTTTTTGTTATTCTGTTAAGACCATAAAAGTCTATCCAGAATCATAAGGAGCCATCCTTCTTTTGCACAAATAGTACTCGTTCTCCATGTGATGAAAATGATAGTTGAATGAAACCAATGTTGATGTGTTCATCGGTGAAGTCTTGTAAGGCTTGTAATTTGGATACTGAAAGTGAATAGATAGGGCCAAGAGGTGGTGAAGTGTCTGCCTCAAGGTTGATCTTGAGATAATAATATCTGTGAGGAGCTAATATATCAGCCCATTGTTTACTGAAAACATCAGTGAAGTTATGATAGTATTCTATAACATGCTGTTTAATGCTCTCCAGGCTATCTGATATATCAACTATAGTTGAGCCTCAGGCATAGTTGTCCAGATCTGTGAGGTCAAGTTGGAAGGCTTGTGATCCTTCTATTTTTCAGGCTCATATGAAGGCAACCACATTCACTAGGGATATAGAAGGCATTTCCAGTTTTATAATTGGTGATGGATTGCTTTGGAGCAGAATGCTAGACTGTGAAGTAGCATTTGAGGCCTGAGGGGTTAGCATAGTGGTCAATTCTGTAGTCTTGAAGGTAATACTGCCCAATACCTAGTCATTCAATGTATTGTAGTGGGTGAGCCAGTTGTAGCCAAGTACTGCAGAGCAACTGTGATCCACAATGTTACATTGAAGATAATGGTCTAAAGTTTGCTGGTTAGAAATTGGATGGGGATTGTAGTGATCTGCATGATGGTTGTATTAGTAGAACTGTCAAATAATTTCAATGGAATAATAGGAACAGAGTTAGTAGGCAAAGAATATTTTGCACTATATGTGATTCAATAAAACAATCTGATAAACCACAGTCAGGAAGCATAACTATTGGAATCTCAGAAATATCTGTACAAGTCAAGTTAATTACCAAATAATTTTTTGGAATTGCAGCAGTAAAAGCAGATATACAAAAAACAGGAGAAATAGCATTCAAGATGAGCACATGAGTGAGGCTAATGAAATCCTCAGCTTATGCATTTCTGAGGTTGCTTATTTTTTATTTTTTACTCCACTGCTTTGGAATCCTCAGCTTTGGTGTCAGTTGTGCTCACCTTTCTTGTGCAAGCCTTAGCCATAGTATTCAAAGGAGTCGATGGTTAGGAATTTGATTTGGGGCAGTCCTTGATGATGTGACATTTTAAGGCACACAAGAGACATACTACTGAGTCATTTGTTGTTCTTCTGGCAACAGCTTTCCATCTTTTCCAAGCTTGGATGAAATGTTGTTAAGCATGTAGAGGATGGACGTAATAGGTGGAGCTAATTAAATGTTGGATGTGATGCCAAGATAGAATATGTGGAATACATGGGATGCACTAAATCAAGGGCTATTGGAGCATATGGCTGATATGGCAAATTGGGCTGAGTTAAGCTGAATGTGGCTGGATTGAATAGTCAGAGATGATGGCATAGTGGAACCTAATATCTCTCTCCAACTGGGCAGGCAATATAGTGCCTACTGTTTGGTGAAGAAGGAACAAGCTCATATACTGTTCTCAATATCAAAGGAGCCTTTCTTAACATCATTCTGGGCGGTCTCATACACAATATAAGAAAAAGATGCATCCAGAGATATACATGCAATGCATCTAACAGAAAGATAGAATGCCAGTCATCATGCTAAGTATCAATAACTACTCTATAGATATAATATTGACACCTAGAGGATTGGACCAGGGATGGCCACTCTCCAGAATCACTTATCGATTTTACAATATAGAGTTCATAGAGTTCATAAACAACAAAGAAAGGAAGAATGTGTAGGTTTCTTCAATGATACCAGATCGCATAGACCCATAGGAAGACTTCGACAAACTTATAAACACTATGACAAGGCTGGGTGACAGTCTTGACCGAGTCAAATCACATAACTACCAATTTACAGTAGACAAGTTCAGCTAGACCCTCCTTCACAATAGGCCACCAGACCAGAAACACGAACTATCATGCATAAGTTTTAGGAGTCATAATTTATTCAATTTAAAGAACATGTCAACTATGTCCTAGGAAAAGGCAAGAAGTTCATGACACAATTCCAAAGGCTACTGAGCTCGATAAACCACCTAGTCCAAGGTCTTGGGTAGCATTGAGGGGGCGCTTGGGAATTGCCCGAGGTCTTGGCAGACTGAGCTGGTTCAGACGTATGGAGGAGGTTGCAAGAACTAGCGGCACTCTTCACTCTATTCACAATCACAGTAATCGCAGATCAGGTAGTATTCCAGGAACAAAGCCAGGAAGCAGACCCACCAGTGGAGTAAGTTTAATGGACCCTACTTCCGGAAACAGGCGATTCCCTGGATTGTTGCATCCGCCATTTGCTCCAAGGCCTTTGGCAGGGGGAGTGAGCTTCCACAGCATTTAACCCAAGCTCGGCATGCATCCTCCCGGTATTCGTGTCTCTGGAACATTGGAGTGGTAGTGCAGGAAGTGGCAGTAGCAAGAGCAGTGAAATCGACTATCATTCCGTCTCGTCTCGGCCACCAAACCTCGGTGTATGTACATGAACATCATGGTAGAGAATTTCTGGCGGAACCCACACCAGTTACGGTCCCTCCAGAGCTGGATTTAAGAGAAGGCGACAGCATTATCCGATCTGTGGACGTACTTGACCTCCCTGCACCCGTGGAGACCCTTGACCAGCCCTCTACGTCTTGAACCAGCCCCTCCGGTCCGATACGACGTCACGAGGTACACGGCGGGCTAGCCTTCCCGCCTGGCTTGGTCTGTGTGCCTGACAATATTTGACATGTTATAGATCAAGATACAGTCATTCCGTTGCAAAATAGCGTGATCCTAACACACTGCCCATCATCTTGCGTGCCGTCCTGATTCAGCGCCCGGACGCTCATCCTCTGCATCCCGATCGTTCATTCATCATACCTCAACTTGAGTCATGCATCTGACCCGCAGTGCATCCCCATGCCCTCCACAGTAAGGCCAAGTAGTCATTGACGTAACACAACACATTTGAGCGTGAACCTGCTCTCTTCCTGCAAGCGCATGACATCTCCATGTGTCAAAGATCACTCAACTCATGGTCATCCACCTTCATGGCCTTCTGCCTGCATGGCTGTGCGTATATCCACTTCCTCATTCCTCTTTATCTGGCAACACGATCCTGTGCATCGCTAAGCTGGAGTAGATTCAGTATCAAGGGTTGTATAAATTTGAATTGTCACCATAATGGGTAACAGATTCGTCAATCGTAGTTTAATCGATGCTTTGTAGGACTCTTTACTATATAATTAATCTAAACGGATGGAATAATTATTTTTAACGAGTATTTCCATGATTTTCATGAAGTTTTTGGTCAGTTGTCTGTTATAGCATGAGATATACAGGTAGCTGTATTCAATGTGAGGTGTAAGCATAGTTTATAACAGATTGTGAGATCTAGTTTGTGCTTAACACAAACTAGGCTACTATCTAGTCATTATATCCTCTTGGACCGCCGGTCGTGGGTAGGACAGGTCCCTCGATTCCCTGCTGTTTCCAAATTTCCAGTTGCCTGTCCTTGGCTATCTTTCCAGTCAAGTGCTCGTAGGTTTCAACAGAGAGGGGACGTTCTCCGTGAGGAGTAGCACGCAAAGCATGTCGTCGCGCTGGCCAAAAGTCGAATATCGCAGAGTGCGTAACAATCTGCAAGAAGCAAAGAGCCATTCAGCGTATGCCAACTTGTATATGTGTGAGATCAGTGACCCTATTGTCCCAGAAGGCGATGTCATCAGTCTCCCATTTATACCTCACTTGAAA